>CADDXX010000432.1:321382-344094 GCA_902810485.1 Alauda arvensis | reverse complement strand
CACACASRSKCTSWGMSCCYCYCTSTGKGGGCACCTTTGGGCAGCTTCCTGTGCTTTTGTGGATTGCTTTKGATGCCTTGGAGTGGCTCCCTAGAACAGAGGCTGGACAAGGTTAAGAGAATAAAGTGGGTATTTATTAAAGGCCTTCAATAGATGCACCTTGGGCAGCCAAAAGCCAAGATGGATGATGGTCACGAGTTTTTCAGACAATTGTAAGTTTGGTCTATTTACATATCAGGGGTTAATCCTCCAATTACAGCTCCAGGTAATGAAGTCACATTCCCCCAGTTTGCTCCCCCCAATTCACTTCTGTTTACACTTTTCAGTGCCTGAGGCTGTAGGGTGTCCTTGAGTTCCAGGCCCAGAGGAATTGTTTTGTCTSACCAAAATGTGAAGACAGTAGCTCACACTTTATATGGAGTTTAGAGTTACACACATGCAGGATTTGAAAAATACACAGGCTGAAATCTTAAGGAATCACTTTGAGACTTAACCTTGTTGAGAATTGCTGTTCCCAAAGCTGATCTAATGGTCCCTGTGTCTGTGACATCTCAGGTAGCAGCAAAAATCTGGTGCCTTGGTAGATGGGAAGCAGGACTGTGGGAGAGCATGGGAAAAAATGAGAGTGAAGAGGAGCCATGAAGTCATAACCATGAAGTTGTGCAGTGAGGAGTGACAGGGGAAGGAGAAAATCTGTTGGGTTCTTCATTGGGTTCCTCCAGTTCAGTGAGCTGCTCAAAAATCCACTGGCTTCCCTAAAGGTTACTCAAGTTGCTCAAATGTTTATTGGCATCTTTAAAGGTCACTAAAGCTCACCCAGACCTTGGTGGAACCTTGAAGTGTTGTGCTCACACAGCTGAGGATAAGCTGGGCAGGCAGGTTTAGTGCATGGGGACCCTGGAGTTGGGGTCACAGGGACCCACCTTGAGGGGAGGAGAAGAGACCCTTGTGTGAACCGGCTGGGCCAGGGAGTGCCTGTCCTGGGCTGTTCCTGCAGGGGGTGGAAGGCAGGGAAATCCTGTGCTGTTTCTCACAGAAGTGTCCGTGGGATGCACCTCTGTCCTTGGAGCAGCAGCAGGGAGCTCTGAGCTGGGTCTGTGCCAGGCTCCAGTCCCCGAGGCWGGGCAGGCACAGCAGCTCCGTGTGGTGCCAATTATCCCTGCAGCTCCCTGCTGCTGCTTCCTTTGGGTGCAGGCCCCCGCTGATGTGATTATGCTGCTCCAGGTCCCCAGGCTGGCTGGGTGTGGAATCACAGCCGTCCTGCAGAGCAGGGAGGAGTCTGGGGGCTCCAGAAACAGGAGGGGGGAGACGGGAAGGAAAGGAGCAGCCCCTTGGCGTGAGGAGTGGTTGGGTTGGATGCTCTGTGGGTGGTTTGTGTGGAGGGATGAGCCAGCAATGAGCAGACAGGTCCCAGCACTGCCCTGGAGCTGCTGGGTGGGCAGGCTTCCCACGGAGGGACAGACTGACAGGCTGGACAGTGGGATGCCTTGGCAATGACAGCCTGGGCACTGTGAATTAGGAGCTGGCCTGGAGGAGAAACGGTGATGAAGGATGTTGGGACTTCAGGCAGCTCTTTRAAAATGCTTCTTTATTGSAAACAGCAGCTGTGGGTGACAGAGCCAAGCCCAAGAGCTGCCAGCTGCAGCTCACAGGCAAACCTGAAGCCCTTTTAGTTCTGGTTACAATGCATTATATATATATCTATATATATCTATATAGATATCTATATAGATATAGATATAGATATATAATTTTTTTTTACACTGAGCATCTTCATACATAACATCCCATCAGCATCACACACAATACTTTTACATTTGCTATAGCCTATCCAAACTACTAACTTGCACCAATCCAACAGCAGCACCTCATGGGGCTTCTCATGAGGCAAATTTGTCCTCTCCAAAAAGGCCACACTGCTTTGCAAGGGCACTGCTCTTCCCTCACAGACCTGTCAGCTTTGGTACCAGCTGCTGGGATTGATTGTTCTCATGGGAATAACCAGGGAAGGGGAAGATGAAGATGGGTTTTGCCTTAGCTTATTTTTTTTCCCTGTTTTTCTCCCCAATTTCTCATGACACTTGGGCTGGCAGAGCAAGGAGAGGCTGAGCATCATGTGTGGCAGCTGTTGCTGCTGCTGAGGTGGCTGCAAGGCTGGCTCAGGAGCCAGGCACAGGTGAGGRTGCTCAGGCTCCCTCCTTTCCAATTTCACAGTTCATTTGGATGCACAGACTGGAGAGGAGATTACTGCAAAGCCAGCCCTTGTCTCTCCTGGCTGCAGAATCAGAATGGAAATGGAAATCTCTGAACCCTGAACTGGCTCACTGAAACCTTCTCAGGGTGAAGGGCCTGGGAGCATYCCCTGTTCTGCCTCTTCTGGGAAAGCTCTTGAATAGGAGAYGTCTCTTTTASTTGGAAAAAGGAAAGGTGTTTGAATATCACACTGGGGGTTTAGCTGCAGCTGTGTCTTAACTGATTTGGGGAATAAGAGCTGACTRTTTAGAGAGAGAATCAGCAGGTGGAGGGRGGGTGAAGCGTGGCCATCTCTCCTGAGGGTTTTAGGGAATCTTCCCTGTGTTTGTCCTGCCTGTGGAGCAGAGGCTGCAAGGAGGGCTGGATGCACATGGCAGGGATGGAAGGCAAGGTATGGAGAAATATGAACAGACAGATCATGTTAGCTGATAAATGCWTGAGTAGGTGACAGTTTGAGGGTCCCAGGGACATTCCTGCCCAGGGACCGAGTGGGAGCTGTGCCAATGCCTGGGGTTGGTGGATTTACAGCAGCTTGTGGGGCTTGGTGTTCCCAGGGCAGCAGGGAGGGCTGCTCCTGGGCTCAGTGGTGCTGTCACTCCAACCCTGCCTCTCCTGCAGGCTCATCTATCAACCAACCCAGCATCCGGGAGGGAGGGGACATTTTAAAACTGAATTACCTTTTTTTTTCCCCTCTTTTAATATAGGAAACACTTGTTCAGGAGGGACTTTTTTCTCTCCCACAGAGGGCAATTTATGTGGCTCTGTTCAGTGGTGAAATTAAGCCTCAAATTCAATATTTCCCATGCAGCATTGCTAATTGTTTCCATCTGCTGAAATGGGTTTAATTTGATTGACAGAAATTTCTTAACTGATGCTAGACAGCGAGTTGACAATGGCAGAGTAATCCACAAGCAAATCCTTGCGGATTAGCTCTGCATTCAGAATGCCGGCACTCTTGGTATTATAATTTTTTACTTTTTCTTTTTTTATGAAGATCTTTCTTGCCGCAGAGAATGCAAGAGGTTGATGCTGTGAATGAGTCGAGACTCGGGAGGTCTGTGCTCATCTTCCAGCTCCGCTAATCCTCCTGTAAGCCTTATTGAAAAGGATTCAGCTCCTTTAAACTGCCTTTGCAGAAGCTCCGGGGCGAGCTGGAGCCTCCAGGCTTTATCCGTGAGCTGATGCGCGGAGAGAGGAGAGTTTCACACCTAATTGTGGAGAGCAGGGAGCTCTGCCTTTAAAAAGCCCAGGCTGCAGATCGGGGGCTGGGAGGCACCCAAGCATTCCAGGAGGGATGTGGGGACCCGCATCTCCCTGGGAAAAGGGGTCACTCTGGGCTGGTGAGTGACACCTCAGCTGCTCCCACATCTGCAGCCCCCCAAAAAGCTCTGCTTGGCCCACGTGGTGATGATTTCTGTTTTGGGGGTGCTGCTTGAAGGAGTGGCTGCTTTGTCTGGCGGCTGAGCTGGGGCAGAGTCGCTGGGGAGTTGGGTGGGTGCTGAAATGGGAGTTTCAACTGTGAGGTTCAGTAGGAAAGTGGCAGCRATAAATAAAACCTCGTGAGAAATGGAGTGATGCCCTTCTCAGCAAGAAGAAACCCAATCTGCTCAGTGAATGGACTTTACAGGYTTGCATTTCCTTTTCCCAGAAAGGTGAGGGCTACTTGGATTCCTCCTCCCTGGCAAAGTCCTTGGCTGTTCCCTGGGGCTGTGCAGGAGCTCTTTGGGTACTTGGAGTTTCCCCCAGCGGAGAGGAATCCCCAGAGCAGCCCTGCTCACCCCAAGGGGGCAGGAGGAGCAGCTGGGATGGCCTCTCTGCAGCTCTCAGTGTGAATAAGGGACAGGAACTTTGAGATACAGGCTGCAGTGAGCCAGATGGGCTGTCAGCCTTCCCCAGAGCTGCCAGAGGGAAAGGGAAGGAAGGTCCAGATTGTGTGATGATGCTGTCTGAGGCTATTCCTGTATCTGCTGCTTCCTGGAGGAAGGAACTGGGTCTCTGCCAGGTTTTGAGTCATCTCCTTATCTCAGTGATGCTGCACTCTGCAGGGTGGGTGACTTCCCAGGGAGATGGAGACACCTGGAACCCTGTCCCACAGGAGTCATCGGGCTCTGATCAACCACAACTGCCCTGTGGCCCTGAGGTGGGAGGCAGAGAGCAGAAAGGAGGAGGATGCATGTGGAGGCAGGGATGGGGAGAACTGGGAACGTGTCTTTCCTTAGACACAAATAATTCTGTCCTTTCCTTGCCCTGTGCAGAGCAACCAGACCTTGCCCTGCACAGGGCCCAGCTCCTGTCCCCTCCTGTCCCCCCTGGTTCCTGTGGCACTGCAGGAGCACAGGGAAGGCTGGAGGGGTGTCCCTGGAGTGCCACATCCATCCCTGCTCTGGAATTTCTGCCTGCTCCTGCTGCTGGGCTGTGATGAGCTGGGCTGTGGGGACAGGTCTTGCATCACYRGTGACTCAACACSCCACTGAGTCATGGCTTTAATATTCCAGAGTGAATTAGCCCATGGGTAGGAGTTGTGTGCATGGGCCAGGAGAAGGTTATTCAGCAGTGATATTGTAAAGGGGGAGCTCTCATTAGCAGAGTGGTGTAAACATCATTTTCACGTCTGGGGAAACTACTGAAGTATTTCTGTAGGCCTGGAGGAAAAGGCTGCTGGAGAATCAAAGTACAAAATTAATTGCAAGGCATTTGGGTCTCCTACTGTGAAGTGCAGCAATCCTGATCTGTGATTGTAATGATGATGAGTGCAAGTTATTAAAGTGGTTTTAATGCAAAAACAAATTGCATTTATCATGGAGGGAGCACTACACTGGGCTGGAGAAGATAAGAGTGTSTGTATTCAATATACATCAACTGCAATTCTTGAAACATTTTTGAGGACCACTCAAGATTTAGGCTGCTTGAAATGCTGCTCCTCCATTACAAGTATTTCTACAAAAGCTTGTGCAGCTCAGAGTTGGTTTCTGTGTAAAATCCTTCGGTGGATTTGTGCCCCTGTGACTCACATTGGAGTCATCAACCTGAGCACCTGGCTGAGTTTTGAGGAGAAATCAGATGCATTTTACATCTCACTGATGAAGTGAGGCCATCAGTGAGAAAGTGCTGGATCCTGAGAGGATGTGTTATCCTTGTAATCCTTTTGGGTTCATTACCCCATCCTCAGAGCATGCCACCCTATTCTTTCCATCTGAATGTCCTTCTTATTAAATCCAATCTCCTTTAAGGTGTGTGTTCTGTATTCCTGCCCCTCACAGGGGTGTTGCATTGTGCTATTTGTGCTTTTGCTGATCTGCTGTCCTGTCCTTAATCTCTCTTTTTTCCTCAGCCTCTGAACTTGGGATGAAACAAGTCTTTCCAATATTATGGTTAAGAAAATGAGTTGGTCTCCACAGATTCACCTGTTCTTGTAAAACCTCTCCTTGCTCCAGAGGACACATTCTGCTGATTAACAGCTGCCTGTGGCACCCCAGGTGTGGCTGAGCAGGTCCCAGCTGCTGTCACCTCTTCTCTGGCTGTGGTTTTGATTTGTGGCACTCAGGGACAGCTGTCACCTGTATTTAGGTCCTTCACTTCGTGTCCCTGTTGGTGCACTGATTGAGCTGGTCCTTGGCTCTTTCTGTGGGTATAGCCAGGAAAGCTCAGGGATGGGTTTGAGCTTTGAAGAAATTATTTGAAGAAATAATTATGGATGTGGCATTAAAAGAATACGTGACCATGGAGAGGTGATCTTGTTGGGAAGGGCCAAACAGGGAGAAGCCTACTGGAAAAGTCTTTCCCTTGTGCTTGGACATGGTTGAACAAAAACCTAGCAGAAAATGGGAGCAGGTTCTGGGAAGTGAAGTTATTGTTCTGCCTGCATKATTTGTGTTTGMTGTTGTCATGTCCTGTTTACTTGCTAAGGACTGAAGTTGTGATTCTTCCATTATTATGTTTTTGAAAGTGATCTGATAAAGAGTATTTTTTTCCTTTGGGGTAATAATTACCTCATTCCTTGCAGAAGATTTGCAGATTAATGCTTACAAAGTCATAATGTGAGGGAGTGATTTTGATCTCTAGTGACTAATGTGCTGAATGCTTTTTATTTTTTTSCTTGTACATGAGTCATTACAGGCATGGTGATAAAGAACTGCAAACACAGGTGGTTCCCCTGCATTTCAGGGTCATGGTATGATTAATATTAGAAAGGTTTGGGTTGGAAGGGACATTAAACCCATCCAGTTCCACCCCCTGCCATGGGCAGAGACACCTTCCACTATCTCAGGTTGCTCCAAGCCCTGTCCAGCCTGGCCYTGGACACTGCCAGGGATGGGGCAGCCACAGCTTCTGGGGCTCATTTCCTCAGAGAAGCACTGCCCTGGTCATCCCCAAGGTCCTTGGCAGGTCCCTCCTGGTGGCATTTCCCTTGTCCTGCCTTGGCATAGGAAAGAACAAACTCTCTCACTGTCCTGCTCAGGTGCTGTGCCCAGCAGAGCAGCTGCTTGCAGGCATGAGWGCTGCCTCCTTGGCCAGCTCTTCAGGAATCCTCTGTGACTTGGGAGTGCTGTGTTTGGGAATCAGCAGCGTGGACTTCTCCTCTCCCTCCTGGCTCAGAGCAGTTAAAGGATGAGGACTCTAAATCTGATTCTGCCATGACTTTCTTTAGTGGCCCAGGGCAAAAAAAGTTATTTACACTCATCTGATGGCAGSCTCTGTGCAGCCAGCAGGAGTTTGGGCTTGAGCTGCCCATGGGGAGGAACACCTCCCAAGGGACAAGTCACCCTTAGGGCTGGTGGTCCTTGTGCTGAGCTGACAATTGCTGATGGGAGGTGTTGAGTGCCCTGTGGTTGTGCTGCTGCCCCAGGAGCCAGGCACTGTGCTCTGCTCTGCAGTGTGATCCCCAGAGACCTCACTGGAGGGTTCAACACACTTAACCAGGTCAGGAACTGTCAGCAGACACATTATCCTGGACTGGGCTCATGAAAGGCAGCAGAGGCTGCAGTAAGTGCTGGGGGAGGCTGCTAAGGCCAAGAAACCTCTCTGAATCCCCCAGCCAGGATCCTCCCAGTGGAGCCCAGCTCCTGCAAACTGGAGATGCTCCCCAAGAGCTCTGGAAAGGCTCTGCTGTCCCAGCTGCCAGCAGTGCTGCCACAGAAATGAGTGACATCTCCCCTGGCTGAGCCAGACAGCTGCTCTGTGGAGACAAGCATCCCTTTTAATGTGACATCCCTGCTTGGAAGTGTGGGTTTTCTACCTGTGACTGCCAAGACGTTGAGGGGAACAGGGGAAGTGAGAGGAAATGTCTCAAGCTTTGAGAGCCCARAGCAGTACGTACTGAATCCCATCCAGCTCTGCTGGGAAGTGCTTCCCTGGAAAGCCTTTAGGAAGCACAAGAAGGCACCAAAACAACTTCACAAACCCAAACTATTTTCTTCCCAGCGATAATCTAACCATGAAAAAGAGAATGCCTTTCCCTGCCTGCTGGTGGGTCACTGGCTCCCGTTGCTGGGGACAGGTTCCACATCAACAAAGGCTGGAACCCGCGGGCAGAGGCAGGTGCTATGTCACAGAGGGGCCCTTTGTGATGCCCCACGGGGCCAGCATGGCTGCTGCCCGCAGTGCATGCTGACAGGCAGGAGCCTGGAGCTGACAGGGAGCCCCCGAGTGCAGCCCATGTCTTGCCCCAGCAGCCCTGGCAGCCCCGTGGGGCTGGAGTGTTTCACCAAAGCTTCCCACGACACCAGTCCGACACCCGCCCCGGGATCCCCCGTATCGYCTGTCCCACAGGATGGAGGAGAGGCCCCCTGCCTCCCCCAGGGAGGCCTGGGAGGAGGACAGCTCTTCCCAGGGGAGCAGCTCTTCACAGCCCTTCTCCTTCTACGACACAAGCACGATGCAGCCACTGCAGCTTGGTGAGTGAGGGGCCCCGTGGGGCTGGCCAGGGGCTGGGGCCCCACCAGCACACCCTGCATGATGCCAGGATCATGCTTTCCTGGCATGATGACAACAGCAGTCCTGGGGGACAGGCACGTGTCACCAGAGCAGCTCAGGGCTGGATGCCAGCCCCAGCACAGCCTCTCCCAAGAAAGAAACAGAGCAGAAGGGCTCCAGGGCGTGGGCAGTGAGAAGCAGGGAGAGTCTGGACCTTTCCTGTCCATACCCTCAGCTCAGGGCATGGGGGCTTTCCCAGCTCCAGCAGAGCAGCTCCTCTGCCATCACCTCTAGCCATGAGCTGCTCAGGAAAAAGGCTGTGCCAGGTGACAGGGCTGGGTGGAGGGCAGGTCTCCTTGACCCTCTCCTGTGGCCAGAGCCCCTGCAGCCCTCGCTGCTCTTCCCCTCTGGCAGATGCCAGCTGGTTGCCTGTATAYGAAGAATCAGAGGAAGCTGTGGATTTCATCGTGGCCTTTGTCAGCAGCCTTGACAAGGTAAGTGTGGCCAGCTGGGCAGTGGCTGTGCTGGCGTTTGCTGGCAGGGGCTTTGCTGGGCTCTGGCTGGGCAGAGCTGCCTCTCTCCCAGGGCACTGCACCCCCAGTGCTCCGGTCCCGCTGGCTGTGTCCATCCTCCCACACTCCCTGTTYGTGTCTCTGTCCCCTGGCTGCCAGGACGCCCACAAGTTCACATTTCTGAAGAGCACCTACGTCCTGTGCAAAACTGCCTTGAAACGTGGCTTGACCCAGGGCCTGGCTTTGTTCTGCCAGAATTGCCAAGTGGTGGAGAATATCACGGTGAGGGSACACCTGGTGTTCTGGGGATGGGGACAGGCAGCCCCTGGCACTGCCACCCTGCGTGGACAGCGCTTGGCTGGGTCAGAGACTGGAGGCAGTGGGTGCTGCCAGGTCCCATCCTGGTTCTGTTCTGCAGGACCTCCTGGAGAAGGAGCCAAGGGACCGTCTGACCTCGCAGATCCGGTATCTGGCCATGATTACCATCGATGAATTATGGTGGGCCCCCTGCCCCAGAGCTCTGAGGCTGGCTGCTGCCAGCACCRGTGTCCAACTGTCCCTCCTCTGTCCCTGCAGCTTGGTGGAGAACGTGCTGGAGGGCAAAACCAAAAGCCTCCTCTCTGCGTGTTTCTCAAGCGTCTTCTTGCTTCCCTCAGAAAGGGAAATGCCATACCAGAGTGCTTCCCTCTACACCAAGGTGAGAGCTGGSTGAGCTCCAGCAGCCTCCAGTCCCTCTGGGCTGCTCCCTGCTCACCCTGTGCTGCCCCATGACCAGAGAGCTGAGGCAGGCTGAGCTCTTGCTGTTTATCCCCCACCCTTGTGGCTCTGTGTCCTTCCAACACGGGCCTGGCTGCTCTGTCCCCAGCAGTTTGTGTGTCCTGTGTCTCTCCTGGGCAGTTGAGGTGTCCTCCTCAGGCACTGAGAGTTCAGATCAGCCTCCTGGGCGTGGGGGAAAGAAGAGCAGAGTGACAGGCACTGCTCTCTGCTGTGTTTGCAGACACTGAGAGCCATGGACACGATGCTGAGGACGGTGGTGCTCAGCTTCCCTGCCTCCAGTGTGAGCAAGGAGCTGCAGGACATCTTTGAGGTGTGGCACAAGCGGAGTGGGGTTCCCAGGGCTGTTCCTCACCCTGGGAGGGGAGGGGTTGCCCAGTTCAGTGCTGAGCAGGCAGAGCATGGTGTGAGGAAGCAGGGGCTGGCACCAGGCTCCTCTGAAGCACAGTGGCTGCAGAGGGTGGCACCTGTCTGACACCTGTCCTGGGACCTTTGTCCAGGTCTGGGACAGACCCTAGGGACAGGCAGGCTTTGTGTGAGGTCAGAGGAAGCCATGAGGGACRGTACAAGTCTGGCCCAGGAGCAGAGCTGTGTTTGCTCATGGTGCTCACCAGTGGCTTCTCTCGTCCCAGATGCTGCTGGACTTCACCAGATTTGAGAGAGAAGTTGTGCGGGACAGGGCTGTGGGGAGGATTGGTGTCCTGACCCATTTGCTGTCCAACTATTCCTCTCTGAAGGTAAGGACCAGGCACCCTCCAGCCAGCCCAGGTCCCCCTTCCCTGCCACTCTCCATGCCAGGGCTCCTGCCCAGCTGGTTGCCCCAAGAGATGGGGCCACAGAGCCCTGCAAAGCCCAGATTCTCAAGGAATCCAGCCCTGGGCACACTCTTGGGTACAGGTGTTTGGCACCAACTTCTCTCTCTTAGCCCTTCTTCTCACGCCTCCCTCAACCAGGCCTCTGTCAGCTTTGGAAGAGAGGATTCTGAAGCTGTSTGCCTTGAAGACATCTCAGTCCCACTCATGGGAAGGCTGGTGGGACGCCTCATTCTTCTCCGATTTTCCGAGGACCAAACCAGCTATGCAGCTTTCCATGCTCTTTTTTCCCTCGCTGAATTCCTCTGTAAGTAARAAAGCAAGAGCAGCTGTGGCCTCCATCCCTGTGCACACTCTCTTGACAGATCTGCTTCCCGACCTCCTCTGGCCCTCCCCAGCTGCTTCCCGTAGCATCCCAGCTCTCACTTTGCTGCAAAAGCTGAGTGCTCACCTCAAGCCCAGGATCTATTTGTTACTRCTCTCCTTCCCCMCTTCCCTTCAGAACCTTGAACCCCRCTGGCTYGTGGCTCCCACAGCCAAAGCTCCARYTGACTCCCAGGTTCCAAAGCCAAGTCTTCCCTGCTGGAGAAGAGCAGATCCACCACCCTGGCTGSTGCCTCTTGCTTAGAGCARGAAGCTCTTCCTGATKCCCTCCAGAAATCTCGACTGATTCTGTCCTGCTGTCTTGCAAGCAGATCTCAGGGTGGTGTGATGACCTTGCTGGCAAAGCAGCTCATTCTTACCGACTCTTCTGTGTTTGCTCTGCTGTTTAGACAAGTCAAGGCCAAGGGATGAGTCAGACCAACTCGCYTGGGAAGTTGTGACCACCTCCTCGCTGTGTTCCTTGAACACCAGAGACTGTACCCAGGTAATGATCCCCCTCCTTGCTGGGACTCTTACCCATAGCATCAGCAGGGCACTTGTGTGAGCAAAGGGACCCAGAGCCAGTGGGGCCATTGGGGACTTGGCAGGAAGGTTCCTGCCATCCCTGAGCAGGGACARCACATGGGCTGCACTCTGGTGTCCTGGCAGCAGCTCCAGCCCCAGCAGGAGCTCCAGCCCTCATAGCCTCCAGCAAGCCCCTGGTTCTCTGTAGGGCCAGCACCCCATGCCCATGTGGAGGGCTCTCTCTCCTCACCCCCTCCCACTCAGGGACTGCAGGCACTGCTGCCAGCTTTCCTGTGGGGTCTGCTGCCAGCACTGCCAGGAACCTCTGCCCAGCCAAGCAGCACCATCAGGGCACTCCGTGGCATGCCTTCCTTCCTTCCTGCTGCAGGCCTTTGGAAAATACCTTCACTCTAACGAGAGGGCAGACGTCATCCTSGAGGCCATCGAGGCTATGCGAGATGCCAGCATCCTTGACCATGATGTGCCCAGCAGCATGCTGGATGTGGTCATGGAAGACCCAGACTTCTGGCTGACAGATGTAAGTGCCCTGGGGCTGGATTGCCCTGATCTCCAGCCTTGTTCCTCCCTCCATCCCTTCCTCACAAAGCCAAGTGCCTTGGGCACCTGAAGCCGTCCGAAGGCAGCAGAGAGGAATGGGAAGTGCGGCTGAGGACGTGGCTGCACCCCAGGGGCAGCACCATCCTCACCTGTATCCTCTCCAGGTGCCCAAGACAGTGAACTGCGTTCTGGAAAACCTGCCGTGCATCACCACAGAGTCAGGCTGCAGGAAAGTGGAGTCACTGTTCCTCCTGATGAGCGACGAGTGCTCCTCGGCAGTGATCTTCASCCTGTGTGAGATGGCTCTTCAAGGAGACAGGTACTGGCCCTGACCACCTGAAGGGCTTGCTCYRTGTGGGGAGAGGGACCCCGAGRCTCTGTGGCTGSCAGATCCAAGGAATGCTSCAGGACATCCCAYGGAGCCAGGCTCTCCATCCCACRAACCTTTCCAGCTCTCTTGGCCAAAGCCAGCCAAGCCAGTCCAGAGCCAGCCCGGTGCTCCCAGCCCTGCAGAGAACTTCCCCTCATCCCTGCCCTGCCTCCTGCAGGACCCGCAGCACGGGCTCTGCTCTTTGGGGCTGGTCCTGGCCATGGTGCTGTGGCTGAGGCAGCCCCCTGGCTTCCAGCACCGTGCGGGAGCTGTGCGACACTCTGTCCTTCATGCCCACCATTTTGGACAAGGTCATCGTGGAGTTTGCCACCTTGCTGCAGAACCAGTGGTGCAACCCTCCCGCAGAAGGCACCCACACCTCTCACAGAACTGTGAGTTAGCAGAAAAGGCTCCAATCCCTTTCYGAGAGCCCTCTGCCAGCAGCTCATGGCTGTGCTCGTTCCTCCAGCCATCCTCGGGGCAGCTTTACTTGGAGGCGTTGGACGATGAGCCCAGCGTCTGGAGAGATCAGCAGCATCCCGATGTGGTGACGGCCTTCCTGATGCTGCAAGTGCTCCTTGGGCTGTCAGAGAGAGCTGAGATGGTGAGCAGGGTGCTATTGGGGCAGCCAGGGCATGGGGCTGAGTGCAAGGCAGTGCTTTGGCCCGGGCTGGSAGTCAGGATGGGAGTGACTGCTCCWAAAACCCTCCCTGCCATGGTGGGGCCTGAGGTGGCTGGGAGGTCACCCAGGAATGGAAACTCTCTTCTTCATAAAGGCAAAAGAAATTGAAGCCTTCCTGCCGAGCTTGGTGAGGATACTGGAAGTTGGCAGTGAAGATGAAAAGCTGAAGGTCATCGAGGTCCTCCGAAAYGTCCTGGGTCAGCTGAAAAAGTCGAAGGCCAGCTCCATCGCCGTGGCACTGGTGGGGAACATCCTGCCCCTCTTTGACTCGGTGAGGCTGAGGTGGGAGCCTGAGCCCTGCAGGCAGGCACTGCCCCACAGCCCTGCCCTGAAAGCAGCGCTCGGAGCAGGCTCAGCCCTCCTGGAGTGGATTCTGGGCCATGCAGCCCAACGCTGCTTCTTCTGCTCTGGAATCTGACCCCGGAGCATCGCCCTCACTGCAGCCACGGGCAGGGAGCTGCCGTCTCCAAAGCTTTCCTCCTTGCTAGCAGGAGTGCAGCCAGCTGCGAGAGCTCTCCCTCCATCTCCTCAGGGACCTGCTGAGGTCCGTGGTGAGCAGGGACGAGAGCAGGATGAGGAAGGAGATGCAGAGTGCRCTGATCCCGCTCCTCTTCCGCGTGAGTGACAAGATCCCCAGCGTGGCCAAGGTATGGACTGGAGGGCTGAGCACTGATATGGGGGGGACTGACACCTCCCAGGGATTGCAGGCACTGGGGCAGGGGCTGCTGGCACTGGGGCAGGGCTCCCCCAGTGCTGCCCCTCAGAAGGGTCAGTGTGGAACCAGTACGAGCAGGGGTGGACAAGGTGGCTCAGCCATTTTCAACACCTGTCCTGCCTGCTCCAGCAAGGCTTGGCAGCAGCTCATGGACACTGAGGCCTGAATTTGTGTGCTGCAGAAGCCCAGAGGCTTCTCAGCTTCCCCACAAGTGTCTGGGGCCAGGGCTTCAAGCTTCAGTCAGTCACCCAGCACTGTCCTCAAGAGACTCTGAGATATTCAGGCTAGGACAAGTCATAAACTTCCCAAGGGTGGGATCACCACAGGGATAAAGCCAAGAGGTCTCTTTCCCCAGGCCCTGGTGCCACCTCTGAGCTCATGCTGTCCTGCAGGCTTCCAGGGAAGCCCTTATTGCTGCTGCAGAGCTTTTCAAATGGAATCAACTCAAGCACCTGCTGCAGAAAGAGCGGATGTGGGAGCTTGGAGAATGCTTGGTAAGGACAAGCCACTGGCTGGATGAGGGCTGTCCCTGCCCTGTGTCTGTCCCCATGAGAGCCCAGGGGAGTGAGAGTGCTGCTGGCAGGGCTGGGCAGGACCTGGAGGTTCCTGTCCTCAAGAACAGAGCCCCGAGGTTCCTCTCCAAGCTCCACTCCCCTTGCTGTATCCAGCGGGAGGGAGGGCTCAGCAATGAGGGGTGCTGGCAGGAGAGACTGCTCCAGCCAGCTGGGGGGCTCTGTGACAAGCCCGGGGACATCCCTGGTGCTCCCTGCAGCTGATGAAGAGGAGGAGCAGGGCCGAATTGTTCATGCAGCAGAGCCTGCCCTACCTGAGGGACCCCCAGTCCTCCGTGCGCCTGGCGGCCGTCAGGTTCATTGGTGAGTCCCAGCTCCCTTTGGGGCCAGCCTGGCCACGTCCCTGCACTGCCCAGCACCCCTGTGGCTGCCCCRACCACCCTGTGCAGAGCCCCAGCCCCCCTCTGCCCCCTGCCACAGGCTGGGCTTGGTGGCCGCCTTGCTCAGCCCCACTCCCCCGGGCTGCTGGTGGCCCCTGGGTCACCCTGGAGGGTGGCAGGGCCGGGGGTCACCGTGCTGGGAGCACTGTGGGAGCAGGGAATGACTGAGCTCTGTGCCCAGGGACCGCCACGAGGCACGTGAGGGACCAGGAATTCGAGGGTCAGGCTCATATCCTGGATGGTGAGTGCTCTGTGGGGAACCCCGAGGGGCTCTGCAGACACGTGCATTCATCTCGGCTCTGTTTCTCTTTTGGCCCGCAGCCCTTGAGCCCCTGGAGAGAGACGGGGACATCTCCATCAGYTCCCTGGCAGCCCACACGGGCTTGATCCTGAGGGCTCCGAGGGTGCAGCGGAGGTCGTGGGTCATCCTGCACATGTGCTGCTGGTGCCGGTGAGCTCAGCACGGCTGCGGCTTGCTGTGRTCAATAAAGGGGCAGAAACGCATCCGAGCCCGTGGCATCCTTCAGCTGCGTGGTGCCCTGAGCAGAGTGTGCCCTTCTTGGCCAGGGGTGCCTCCTCCTCCTCACACCCCTGCCATCTCAAACTGCAGGCACARGGCCCCAGGTTTTGTGCAGAGGGACTCAAATCGCATCCCTGATACCCCCAAAATGTTCCCGTGGACCTTGAATTGTCTCTGCAGAGCCCCGCAGCGTCCTTGACACTCCAAATTCTATTCCATGTATTCCAAAATGCCCCACTGAGTCCTGGAGTGCTGCTTTGGGACCCCAAATGGGCTCTGGCAGCCMCATTAAGGTATGAAATCATGAGAGAATGCTCAGCCCTGAAAGAACCTCAGCGGTCCCAGTGCTCCCTGGGGAGAAGCTGGATCGGAGTGAAGCACTCTGTTTTGAATGTGGCATCTCTTGTTTTCCACCAAAACAAGCTTCATCCACACGCTGTGGGGAAAGCCTCCAGCTCCCCAGCTCACACCCCGAACGATGAGGAGGTGATGCCATCCCCAGGCGCTGGGGGAAATAGCAGAGGGTTTGAAGAGAGAGAAGGAATGGGCAGCCTGGGGCAGGAACCAGCGTGCCCTGAGGTTTAGAGGGGCAGAACGTGTGCAGGCTGCGGGGTTTGGGGTCTTTTCACCAGCGCTGCTGTTACCCAAAACCTCCGAAATCGTCGGGATAAAGRCTCCCTCTATCACTGCCTTTGAGTGTTAGAGAGTCAGGCGTTGCTTTATTTTCGGCCAGCAGGGGTGGCTGACAAATTCGGCCTCCCCATTGATGCCGATACAGAACTTTCCCACTTATTTATACAYTTTTAGCAAAGAAATTAATGTTCAYTGGTGCTAAGTCACATCATTTGCTTAATTAATTAGTATTCTATCCTCTGCTGGCTATTGATTTCTCACTCTTCATCCTACTTTGCAACACATTTTTCATCCTTTAATCCTCTTTTTCTTGAATAGGGACTCTCCAACTTTCCAGGCTATCTCTATAACCTCTTGCTGATTGTTTTCCCTTGCTGTGCCTCAGCTCTCCTGTRAGTAGCAGAGTTGTCATGCTTTGTCACTTGATATTAAATCTGACTTTAGCTCATATCCTTGCCAGTGATGTTTGAAGTGATCTCAGATCTGTTGTTCATAGCACCCAGGTGAGGGGCAGCTGCTGGGGGCTGTCAGGGGACCCCTCTGCTCCCGGCTGCTCAGCTCRGGGGTCCCTGGCAGGTCCCCAGCCCCTGCTGTGTCCCCGGTGTCCCTCTCCTGCAGAGCAGSATGGCCATCAAGTGGCTGCTGCTGGGACTGGCACAGGGGGTTTTCCTGCTCTGCTGGAATTTTGGGGCAGAGATGCCCAGATTTGGGGGTTGCTTTGAGAAGGTGACCTTTCACACTTAAAAAGCTTCATGTGCATGTGCTATTAGGGTTGTTAATGAGCTTTTTCTCTTAGAGCAGGAGCTTGTGCTTGGTCATAAACATAATTTAAAAAATAATAAGCAGAATATTTGAAGCAGAAGGGTTTTTGAAAGGTGTATTGGTTCTGCAGCAGSATGGTAATTGTAGATTATTTTGGACTCTCTGAGAATAAACATCCACTGTAGAGCTTTTGTCTGCCCAGGAGTCAGAACAAAAGAAGGAAAAGGAAGTTTAAGAAATGTGAGTTAAATGACTGAAGATTGAGGAGATAAATGCGTGAGAGAAACCTGGAAGTCAACTCTGGATGAGCAGTGACTTCTCCCTCATCTGCTCTGGGAGCTTCATCTTGCACAATCAACCTCTTCCCCTTGTTCTTATCTATGGGCTCTGGTAGGTCACTGGAAGCAGATCCAGCTCTGGAACTTTCACCCCAGTTTCTCTTCCTGGAGAAACTGGAGCTGCAGTCGTGGAGGGGTCAAAGTTCCAGGCTTTTTACGGGAAATCAGCCCAATTCCCTGACATAATGGAACAAAAAGGAAGCGTCCCTTGAAAATCCAGGGAGCTGAATTCTCACGTGCAGTTGTAGAGCTCTTATCACATCACGTCCAAAATGTTTCCTCCCCATTTTATGATGTCAACATGATTGATTTCTCTGTTTTTATTATTTCAACATTACTGGCATCAACAAGCTGTGTTGATGCTGAGGTTGTGTCATCTATCTATCTATCTATCTATCTATCTATCTATCTATCTATCTATCTATCTATCTATCTATCTATCTATCTATCTATCTATCTATCTATCTATCTATCACCTAATCTATTCCATGAGTTTCCTCTTTCATTGTTTAAACAACAATCAGCTTCCTCAGCAGGCACCAGAGCTCTCCCAGGTGAAGCCACCTGCCTGAAAACAGGTACTGAACATTTTGGAGTTGATGGGGGTTTTTTTTGGCTGCTTGATTTATTTTTTTCTCCCCCAGCCCTACCATAAAAATGGAAATCTTTCAGCAGAAGAAAACAACGATATTTCTTTGTTGCAGAGCAGTTCTGTGGCCACCTACAGTCACATGTAACTTGCTCAAGAGCCAGGCTGGTGGCTGAGACTGAATGATTTCCATCCTGGGAGCTTGAATTCTTTGCACCTGTGCTCCAGTTTGTGGTGCTCACCTCTGGGTTGGTTCTCAGCAGCTGTGAAGGGATGGTTTCCTGAATCAGTGCTTGGTGCCACTCTCCATCCCTCCAGGTCTTCACAAGCTTGGTTTCCTCTGCAAGGGGCAGTCACACTGGTGAGAAAAATTCTGTTATTCCTGGGTGGAGTAGGGGAATGTTTAGCATAGAAAAGGATGAGAATGTCTTGTTACTGAACAATTTCCTAGATTTTTCCTTCTCTGGAGCATCTGTGTGAAAGCAGATCTYGTTTGGGAATGCCTGCAGCACATCAGAGCTGTGCAAATGGAAGGGAGGGTGTGAAGAAACCCTGAGGAGAACTGAGCATGGTCTGATATAAGAACTCACAACATTTCTGGGAATTAATCTGAAGGAAATGTGGGGTGTGAGATCCTGGTGTAGCTCTTGACTGAATGTCTTCTGCCAGCATTTTGCTGCAGTTTCATGTTACAAGTTTCAATGATTTGGATTTGAACCAGCATTGTGTTAAAATAAATGTACTCTGTTTGTGATTTGGATGCTTCCCAAGTATTTTTAATTGCTCAGTTATTTTTATGTGAGTTTATGGACGGAAAAATCAAAGCACAGTGCCTCTTGGTTAACCCCATTCTGTTCCATCCATAAYCCTCTAAAAAACTCAGAGCTGTTTGGATTCAGCACCTGCTGCCTCACCCCTYCCACCCATTTCCCCTCATGCTCTTCTGAGCAGAAAAAAAGAAGTTAAAACTCCAGGCCACTTATCCTTGTGTTTATTTCCAAAGCAACACTTGGATTTAAATTTCTCAGAAGGCACGCTGCTGATGAGCTGCCCTGAGACACCCAGGAATGTGCCAGGGAGGTCATTGTCTTCTGAGCTGTGCTCTTTGCTTGAGGGCAAKAACAGAACAGTTTGTGTCAGCACAAGCAGACACGCTCTGCAATTCCTTCAGTTCAGTTTACAGACAGGAACGCCCAAGTCCACAGAATCTGGATCCTTTAAATGGAGACATGAATGTGAACGAGTTGCTTGGCCTCTAGAAGGTGACAGAGGAGGCAGTGAAGCASCTGGCAGGCAGAGCTGACCTAGGAGCAGGTGGGAGCACTTAGGGACAATCCTGCTGGCAGCTTTCCCCTCTGAATCCCAAAGGTGTTGGTGCTTTAGCAGAGGATAAGCTGGAATGCAGGAAGGGCAGGATGCTCCAGATCACACTGATGAGCTCCCAGATTGTCACTCAGTGTGATCTGGAGCATCTTGGTGATGGGTGACCTTGGTGATGGCTTTTAGGCTCGTGGGCCTCGTGGGTGTTGCAGACTCAAAAAATAAACACACAACCATAAGCAAATATACAATTTATCCAGACTGCCAACCCTTCACTGTCCAATAAATGGTCCCAAGGGAACTTGTAGCTGATTATTTCCATGGTCTGGACTGGCAGAAGGGAGTAAGACTGAAATAAGTGGCCTGGGCTGGTGTGGCCAAGTGTGGAGCACAGCAGAGCTGTGCTGCTCTTCCTCTTCTGAGTCACGAAAGGCAGATGTGGAAAGCTTGACAGCTTAAAGCTGATTTTGCCCTTCTTGAGCATTTCCCCTTGCAAAAGGAAGATCCCATCTCACTGCTGCAGGCAGCACTGTGTTTGCTTGGCCTGAGGCAGGGCCTGTGTGCAGAAAAGCAGTGAATTTTACCTAGCAGGTGAATTAATCCCTTTCTGCTGGGGTTAAAATGACTGCAGGACTGTTTTCTCAGCCCTGTGAATCTTTTGGTGAGATCCAGTCTCCTACAGAAACCATGTGATGGGATTCTAAAACCAAATAAATGTGATATTGGGGAGTCATTTGGAGCTGCCTCCTCCTGTGCCACATCCTGTCTCACCCTGCAGAGATCTCTGCTTTGGAGAGCTGAAATGATYTGCTCATTTCTCTTTCTCCCATCGACAGCTGCTTGTGACTCACTTCAAGCTGGAAGTGCTTTCAATCATGGTCCCAAATGTGCGACCCCGACTTTCACAGAGACTGAAAAAATYACCTCTGGGCTGTTTCTGTGYGAGATATCAGCACATTAGCAGTTTTTATGAGCTGGGGCAGGTCTTGGCAGCAAGACACYCGTATTTGGGTAATTTAGTTGGCTGGGGTTCAGCTTTGGGAGTGGYTTATCACACCCAGTCATGGGACAGTGGTAAAGCARAGAGAACAGCACGTGCTCTTGCACTAAACCCTGTCTGTGCACTTCAGGATACAACAGACAGATGAAGGAGGACGAGGCTGATTGCAAACTTTTCCAAGGAGTGCTCAGTTCAGGCTGTCATAGACTCTAAGGAAAAATAGAAATTAAACTTTCCTCTTGTCAGAGYGAGCAGGTTGAAGTGGAAGTAGGAGCAAGGCTGGGCTCTGCAGTAAAAKCACAGAACTGAGTTGGCAGGCTCCATTGGACTGGGGTGAGTCAGGACGGCCCAGACACAGCCCCTGGGGATGGGCACGAGGAGAGAGAGCTGCGTGTTCACAACCAGGTGATGTGGCAATGGCCCGGGCTGTAAAACCCCCCCGCAGCCATAAACTCCAAGATAAACTTGTGCTTATGTTGCAACAGAAAGCAAACACCGAGAGGGAAGACTACTGGACTGAGTGAAGAGGAAGAGAAAATTAATTGGTTTTTTTTTTTTTTTTCTGGAGCTCCTTGGCCCTGGGGGAGTCAGGGGTGCTGTGGGACCCCCAGTGGTGCCTGGTACCCCGTTATCAGCAGCGTGGTCTGAAGGTGATTAATTAATGCAAGACAAGGTGTGTCATTGTGTTGTTCTAAAGAAGGCGGAGTGCTGGCAGTTGAAAAATTGAATACAACAGCAGGTTTTTTTTMAGCAGGTTTTTTTTCAGTTTTACAGCCCACTGTGTATCTCAGTGTGCCACTGGGGCTTGTAAGATGTTAAACCACAGCTTTKTTAGGGGATGAGGGGAAAGGGCAGGGAAATGATCCACTAAAACTCATAAATTTATGTCAGCACTGAAGAACGTTTATAAGATCACCTACCAAGATATCACCTTAAAGGCAACTTAGACAAGGGTTAGACGTTTGTTTGTCTGTCAGTCAGAAGCCCAGGGAACCAGTGGGGATCCCTGGCTGAACAGGGCTGGGGGAGGATGCAGTTTGCTCTGCATCCATGGGATGCTGCTGGCTGCCCCAAAAAGGTTACAAATATCCAGAATCCATTTGCAGAAGGCAGTTTCTTCCACCTGCCTCAGGGCATCAAAGGCAGAATGGCTGAGACCCCAGGTAACAATCACACTCAGAGTTGAATTAACATCACCCCCCAGTATATTCTTACATCTATTTCCCCCACCTACCCTGAGCTTTACTCCAGGTGCTGCCTCCTTTCCAACATTCCCAGAGGTTTTGGCTCAGGCTTTTCTACTTCCYACCCCATTCCCTCTCCCTTCAGATCAAAAATCAGCTGGGCATGACCCAAAGGCAGGTGGAAGGAACTGCCTTCTGCAAATGGATTCCACAAAGGCTTGGAAAAGGGGGCTGCTTCTCCTGAAAAGACAGSAAAACATTTTGAGATCAGAGGGTCACAACAGCAGACGTGTTTCTGGTTTGGCACCCTCGGAAGGGAGTGTTCTAGGAAATGGGCTGCCTTTTAGAAGAAACTCATTTTCAGCTTTTGCAGAGGCTTTGGAAGATTGCCACTGGAGCTGCCAATGTGTATTTCCTGCAAGACAATCTTGGTTGCATTCCATGCAGTAATTCCCCAAACTCTGGTATTGGCAACTGCACAAAAACAAGACTCAGCTGTGGGAAGAGAGGAGCTTTAYTCCACACTTGCTGCCTCCCCAGACAAAATCCCTGGTTCAGTCCACGTTGCTCTTTCTGCCTGCAACGCCTCAGGCAGCTGCTGATTCCTTTTGCAGTAATTTCACCAGTGCCAAGACATGAGATGTGGCTTTTCACCTCTCTTCTCACTCTTCTGAGCAAAGCTGAATGTGTATGCTCAAATTTGAGGGGTAACTTTTAAACCAGAGCCAGAAAAACATCTKTGCTTTTTACTTTTGGCGCCCAACTGGTGAACGGCTCTGCCATAAAAGAGCATTTCCTGACCTTGCAATGGCTGTCATAAATCTTTGGGGTTACCCTTTTTATGTCCCAGCCTTGTGTTATCGCGTGCGCTATTTTCTTAATGTGCCAGATTAGGAGGGGAATTCCTCACCTCTGTAATTTGTAGATAAGTGAGATTTGGAAGCCAAAACCAGTGATAAAACACACTGAGACCAACAGTCTCATGGGACAAAGGCCAATAGTGCTCAGATTTGGGAAAGATCCCTGTGCTGCCTTATTACTTATATAATTTCCCAGAACATGAAATCAGATATGATTCAGTTGCTTGARATAAAAAAGAATAGAAGCCCAAAACACTTCTTGTAATCATGCATACAGCTAAGAAAAACTGAGGTTCTTYYATGTTCATAATATTTGACTTTCATMTCTTCTGGTTCTTTTATYATGTTGAGCTTCTGGGTAAAATTGTGGTTAAAGTTAACAGTGGCATTCTGGGCTGATAATTCTGGATTCAGCTGGAAGGGATTTTGTGCTGTCAGGATGGATCAAAGKATGAGATTCCTGGGCCAAAGGAGAAATTTCATGTTGGAGGTTCTCTCCCTTGGAAATCAAAATGAAGCCTTGTTCAGGAGTAGAGTTTCTGGGATTATTGCAATATAAATTAATGACAAGGAGAAACTCCTTACTGAATACATGAATTACTAATAWTTTTTTTTTCTATTTATCACACAGTTTATAGTCAAAGCATGCAGTGCAAACTCTGTTCAAACTAAAACTTCTCCAAGCAGTTTTTGGGTACTGAAGATCTTCGCCTGGTCCTGGTAATTCTAAATTAGGCAGCACAYATCACCCCTGAACTTCTGCCCTGTGCTTGCAGAAAGCAGATGTTTGAGGCACTTGGTGTTGCTTGGGAACACTGAAAATGAAAAATCCCGTTATGGCAGGGCCAGGGGAACTCAGTGCTGTGTGTCTGAGGTGAATCTGAAACAAATCTTGTGTGGTTTGGTATTACCAAATCCTGACCTTGGAGATGAACCCTTCCCATGGAATCAAGACAAAAGAAAAATTAAACTTTTGAGTTTTGTTCCCAGGATATTGATACCTTCAGTGCTGCCAGCTTGCACTAGRACAGCTGCTATTGAGGTTGGCTGGGTTTGAGTGAAGGCTTCAGCCCTGTT
>CADDXX010000432.1:299386-321160 GCA_902810485.1 Alauda arvensis | reverse complement strand
GGCTCTGGGGACTGGCTGGCAGTGGCACACTCGTTTGTTTGGAACATGACTCTGCTGTGAAGTCACTGCCACACTGTGCTGAGAGACAGGGAACTGGAGGGGAAAAAAAACCTGCAGGACCTGGGGTTTACTGCAAGAGTGGCTCCATCACCTTGTGCTTCATTCCTGGAAATGACTGCCCACCTCATGACYTGCTGTTGTTCATATTTAACTTCTCCAGGGATGTAGAAACCTTGTGTTCATGCTGGAGGTGATCCTTCAGGGCCAGGACAGACCCTGCCTGAAGGAAGGGCATAAGAGAAGAAAAAAACAAGAGGTTTTATTGTGGGTTTTGTTGTTGGCTTGTTTGGTTTTGGCTGTGCTTGCTGTTGTGGTGGTTTCTTTTTGAGGAAATGTCTCCAATTTAACGTCCTGACTAGAAACACTGGAGTGAAATGGTGGAACAAATGTCCCAGTTTTGGAGCACTTTTCTAACACACAGCTGCTTGCTCTGAGCTGGAACTCTGAGAGCAAAGCAAGGCACCCACATTGCCTGGAGGGGCAGTGTGAGYGAGCAGCACAGGGATTCAGCTGAAGGCTGATCAGTTCTGTGTGATGTCTGCTAAATAAACCCCTGAAACTGAGTTTCCCTGAGGGTTTCCCTGCAAGGGCACCGATGATGCAATGCTCAAGCACAAGCCAAGCACGTTGGTCCTTCCAGGAATACTCATTTCTTCTTGGAGCACAATTTCTGCAAGCACAAACAGCTTGTGTGGACTTTCTGGGCTGTGGCTCATGTGATAAAAGCAGGGACAAAATGCAATGGAACAGCAGCTTGGTGAAAGGGTGAATCATGCATGAGGAGAAAGCATTGCAATTCTCAGATCTGACTGCAGTTTATGGCAGCCCAGAGCTGGGGCTGCTGGTTGTGACTGTCTGGGGGACAGATTACACAGGGTGATAAAGCAAAAAAAGATTGTTCTGTGTGTCAAAGGCAGGCGCCAAGTCAAGGCAAAAAATGTTGCAGTGATGTGGAGATATCTGGAGTTGTAGGTAGAGGGGAAGGGACAAGGTCAGGCACTCTCCAGCTCACCCTCCTATTTTAACACTGTCCTGCATTTGCTGAGTTAAAATCTGCTTTGGTTTACCTTGTGCCACCCCAAAAAACCCCACCCAAAAAAAAAAGAGTGAAGAAAGCAGCAGATCTTTCCCTTCTCTTACAGGCCCTGCACTTACAGCAGACCCTGGGAAGCCCTTGCATGGCCAGGTAGTGCCAGGCTGGGGAGCAGATCCCAAATCCAGTCACTTCACTGGATCGCTGCTGCAGTGCCCAGGGGGGACAGGGTGGCTGCCCAGGTATTTCTAAGCAGGCTTAGAAATTTTTGGGAGTGTGATTGGTTTTTTTTCCATGTTTCCCTTCCTGCAGTTAGAGCAGCACGGATTTGCCTGGTTTGCATTGTTCTGTGTTGCTCCACGACCGAAAGTGAAAACGAAACGCTCACGATTACGACATCAGCTTGGTTTTAAAAGGGAGGAGCCAAGGGATGCCTTTTTTCTGGGATCCCACTGATTCTCCTTCTCCTTCTCCTCTGGATKTGGATTTGGAAAGGCTGCACATGCACTTGGAGAAGGGAGGGGACATGAAGGCATCCTTGGGCACAACAACAACTGAGGTACTGTCTTCTTCTTCAAAGGGTCCCGTCTTCCACCCCGTTCTCTTACAAATTCTGGCTTTCTTATTTCGAAGCAGACATTCAGCAGCAGGCACTGAAATGTCTGTGGCAGGAGGGAAATGATCAGCGTGCTGCACATTTTCTCCATGGGGAGGGACGYGTGTCACTGGTGCTGGTGATCTTTGTAAGGCAATAACACCACACCTGTAGCCCAGACTGGCGACTTGCAGAGAGCTCTGTGTGAGCTCACACTGTGTGAATGCCGAAACCCAACAGCTTCCTGGTGGTGTATTTATGTAAAAGTGTGAGTGACCTCAGAAATAACAGAATAAGTGTATTAAGAGCATTTTCCTGTTCGTGTTGTTCCTGAATAATTTTTCCTGTGTCCGTGAATGTTCTTTTTTTTTTTTTCCTTATCATTCCTTAGCATGTCTTGCTAATATCTTCTTTCCCAAAAGTGCCATCCTGTCACGTTTGCAAATAAGGGAGAATTTGTCAGAAGGGCTGCAGGAGAAATCCCTGCAGCTCTCCTCCTTTCCAAGGAGAAGCTGCCACCAAAGCTGGAGCTGATTGTGCATTTCCCCAGGTCCAACCTAATGAACAATCCAACCTGGTGGCTCTGGGTTCAGAATGAAACAAAACAGAACCATCACTCAAAGCATTAACAACCAAGGAAAATGCATTTAAAACAGAAGTTAAACCTGTGAAATTCTTCATTCTACTTCATGTACTGCAGGCAGTAATAAAAATATAACCAATGTTTTACGATGGTTGCTGTGTAAAACTTTTTTCAGAGCAGGTGGAGGAATGCCAAGTGTACTTTACACTTGGGATGTTTTGCAGAGATTTCTCAACTCAGCCCCAATGTCCTGCTGGTTGCTCCCTGTGCARTGGCTTGTTGGAGCTGTGGATACAAACTGCAGTCATGCTCTCACTCAGGAAAAAGCTGCTTTATCCCCTCCCATAGTTTAGCTTTGTTTGTTTTTGTTGCCAAGTGTTGTTGAGAGTGGTACACAGCAGACCAGTGAGGGGAAAACAATAAAGAAAGTGATACCAAAATTACCTTATGTAAACACTTCTCCTTTTCTGGGAAAGAACTTTGAGTAGAAAATAAAATCTGTAGGATCTTCTGAAGTCCCTTGAGTTTTATTCTATTGCTGCCTGACTTCCTTCAGTGGTAGTATTTTCTCCAGACTGACTGCAACTTAAGCCTTCTCCATGGGACCTTTAGGYGCCAGATAAACCTTTTAGGGGTTGTGGTGTCTTGTTCCACCAAGCTGCTTCTGACCATAAAACCCACGGACWAAATTACTCCTAAGGCTACAGAGCCCAGGGAATGTGGCTGGAAGAGGGAAAAGGGGTGAGAAAATGCAGTTTAATGCTGCATTTTGTGTGTCCATGACTGTGCTGAGTGGTTGGAGAGGGGGGGACATCTAAACCCTGGGGCAGCAGCTCTGCTCTGCTCTGCTCTGCTCTGCTCTGCTCTGCTCTGCTCTGCTCTGCTGGGTGTTGGGGGGTGTTGGGGGGACTCTGCTTTGGGAGCCCCCACTGAAACCTGTGCCAGAGGCAGAAAGCCTGAGGACACACACTGGAAAGGCACTGAGCTGGTTGAACTTGTGCTGCAGTAGGAGGAAATATGGGTCAGATTATTCCAGGTCATTGGATTTGAACGTTGGGGGAGAACCTTTGCCGTGCTGGAAGTGATGCCATCTCACTGGAGACTGAATTTCCTTCTTCTCTTGGCAAGCACTGGAGTTATTGTCTTGTGCTTGTTATGGGAGAAGGAAAAGCCTGAGAGTTGCAGGTGGTAATGCTGCCTCAAATAGATCCTTTTGAAAGCAAACCCAAGGAACCCTGTTAGGGCTCTGCAGATTTCCTGCCAAATCCACTTTCTCCTGCTGGTCATCTCAGGTGAGCTGGTTTGTGGGTCATGTCTGACCTGGGGGGAGCTGAGTGTGAGTGTCTGGTGCTTGCTGAGGGGACTCCAGCTCTTCCTCTCTGTTCCTTTATTCACTTACTGCTCGTTCTGCTTTTAGGGTCTGGCTTTGATCTGTTACAGCTCTGCAGACAACCCCAGTAGCTCTGAAAAGTGAAAATTTGTGTTGTTTTGAAAAAGAAAGGGAAGCAGGCAAAAAAAAACCAAAAAACAAACAATGAAAAATATTTTCATATTTTCTGTCCAAAGAATGTGTTTCACTTTAGACTGAGTGTTTTGTTGAAGTAAGTTTGAAAGTGGTGGCAGGAGATGGCCAAGACAGCTGGAGAGTCTCCGGATTTTAGGACAGATCAGTGGGAACAGAGATTTTWTGGACAGRGTTCTGGCTGTTGAAACTGAAGAGKGGGAGRAGCAGGGAATGTCACCAGGGASAAGAGGAAGGGAGATGTCCTTTGACCAGAATGAGGAGAGGGGCAAGAAGACCCCACAACACAGGACCAAATGAAGGAGGATACAAGATACCAGACCTTGGGCTGAAAACTACTGGGGAAAACACAAACCTCGACCTCTGGGTAAATAACTCTGCCAGATGAGCTGCAGCTGTTCTGTGCTGTGAACGTGCCCTGGGGTATAAATCTTCTGGAGGCATTTCAAAAACAACAAGAGGTGGCACTTAGGGACGTGATCTAAGTGGTGGATTTGGCAGCGCTGTGTTCACAGCTGGGCTCCGTGGTCTGGAGGGTTTTTTCCAAACTTATGGTTCTGTGAWTCCAAGGTTGATGTCCCTTGGAACTCTGCTCATCTGCAGGGTAGGAGGGACAGGCATTGTTAATTGCAAATCAGGAAATGGGATAAAGCAATGTGTAAAATATAAATGATCAGGAAAAAAAAAACATTCAAAAGACAGGATCAATTTTTTGATGGATGGCAAGAGGATGAGCAGAGATTGTTGTTAAYGCTTGGTGGGGCCAGAGGAAATCCTTGCAGGACTCTGCAGATGAGCAGGAGCTCTGTGCATRAAGTGCCAACAGTTCCCTCGTGTGGTGGTGGAAGAGGGTGGATCACTCCTTGGAGGGCGTGTGTGGAGCAGTGCCGGGGGCCTGGCTCTGCCCAGCATCCCCTGGGTTTGCATCCTGCACAGGGGAGTCCAGAGCCTGAGGTGTCCCAGGTTTTATTCCATAGGGAATTTTGGAGCTGGTCTCCAGAGCTGGGTCTGCACCTGCAGCAGCTGGAATGGGCTGTGTCCYGTGGGTTGTGTTTGTCCTGGATCACCTTTTTGTGGGAGATGGGAGGGGGCAACTCTCAGCACATCTGGATCAGCACAGATCATGGGAGATAAGTGTTTGTTCACTTCTGTTGGATGTGTAATTAGGAATTAGTGTGTGACTAATTTGGAGATTTCCTCAAGGTGCTTCTCRTGTGCTGACAGCAGAAAAGTTGTTTTCATTAAAGCTTTGGATAAAAAATTCCCAGGAACAAAGCAGTTTGTGTTTTCCAGAGCTAGACTGGTGAGGAAAGCTACGTGAATTTTCTATATTTTCTTTGCTTATTTGACAAGTGTTTTGCTAAAACATGCATCACAAAGTTATGACAGTTTTATCTAAATGGTTGAAAATGAACTTCTGACTAAATCCAAGGATGTTTTGAAAAGAAATACCCAGTTCTTGTTTGTTTGTTGTTTTGTTGGTTTTTTTTTGACATGAATGGATATTTCCTATCAGATCTCCTACATTAAAAGGAGCTGAGAGCTGTTATCCTTTTGTCTGGACAAAGAGAACAGAGGCACTGGGTGCTGAGCACTGCCTTTAATTCCCAGCAGGGAGAAGACTGAGCCTGCCCTGGCACTGTGGAGGATCTGGGAGAGCTCCAGCCCTGCTGGAGCTGMGCCCCCTGGGCAGCCCCATGGACTCTGCCCACCTCCTGCACCTGGGTTTCCTGCTCCTGGCTCTTGCTGCTCCCCATCCAAGTGAGTCTCTGTGTTTGACCTCGGTGCTTTTCCCTGCACTCCAAACCTCTGTAGGCGAAAGCTCAGCTGTGCCCAGTTAAAACCAAGACCACAAAACCTCTAAGGTGAGAAGAGGAATGAAGGAGGTGAGGGTTGATGTGTCTGAGCTGTCACAATCACCTCTTTTGGGAGGGATGACCCTTTGTGTCTCTCTGATGTCAGATGAGGYGAGTCCTCTCCCAAAGGACTGACTCTTTCCCAGGAGAGTCTGAGGGAGGAAATCTGGCACGTTCCCCCAGAGTGGGCAGTCTGACAGCTCTGAACTGCAGTGCCCTTGGGATCTGGCAGCGTGGTGGAGGGACACCTGTGGGATTGTGCCAAGGAGCTTGGRAAGGAAAGAGAACAAGAACAGATGAGCTCAGCAAGAGAAACATCTTTCAACTCAYTTCCCAAGCTGCCAGCTTCCCAGTTAACAAAACAGGGGAAGCAGTGGGGGAATTCTATCGTGTTTCTATCTCAAAAATTATCCTGTGCACTGGCCCCAGTACTGTATAAAATTTGCCCATTGGCAGACAATGTCTCCGAAGCCAGGACTGAGCTTGTCCACCAAACCCCATCCTGTTCTCTGACGCTAAACCTCTGCGTAGAAAATGGGTAGAAAGTGGTTTTTTTCCTCTGTTTTCTCGTTTAGATATTGCCATGTCCACTGTTGGCTCTGCTGAGAGGASAGAAGGCTCTTCCCCTGCCAGCATAGATGTGACAGTCTTCCTCTGTAAGGGCTGTAACAAYTGCACATGCAACTCTGGAGAAAAGGATTTWAAAAACTTTGCASTGATCGCTGCAACACAAAACAAGAATTTTTCAGATGTAATAATTGACTTTGTGACCAGTGAAAATCACACCACTGTTTGCTTTAAGCAAGCAAATTCCTGTCTTGAAGGAGTTTATGGTTTCTACTGGGAGAAAGCTGGGGGAGAAGGACTCTCGTGTGGCATCCTGAATTCTGAAGGTATGCTGTGCTGGGAGCCTGGTTATTAACTGATGGGAAACATATTTCTGTTCTCTATTTGGGCAGACAGCAAGGCTTATGAGTGAATAAACTGGAATGAATGGGTTTCTTCTGTGAAAAAAGTCATAAAGTAATTCACAAAAGTAAATTCAGTTTTTTCAGGTCAAACACTACTTAAAACTATGCTAGGAGAGATTCAGATAGACACACTTWACTCTGATTTATAAAGATACATTTTTATTTTAGTCTTTTTTTTTGGCAACAGCAGTTCCCATGGTGGAATTCTGTGCCATGTTGCAATGTGTGAGTCCCACCTGCTTCAGCCAGAAGCAGGTCCATGATCTATATTTATAATCAAAACTTTTTTACCTTTTATCTTTCTCAGAAAATGGAAGAGATAACATCAATACTGAGAAGAATATTTGCTGTAAAGCAGAGACAGCTGGCTGGAAACACAACCTTCCCCTGGAGTGCTACATTCAAAAGTCACATCCAAAACWCATCACAGTGCCACCTGACATTGCTGATGAGGGACTTCCAGGTTAATCTCMTCTTTGTTTGCCTTTGAGAGGGGTTTGCCCAGACAGCTTGATGTGAACAGAGTTTTACTTGGGCAGGGAGRTGTCCTGTACATTCATAATTGAATCCACACCTGCTGCAGCCATCCAGCCTGAGACATGGCCTTGGCAAATGGACACGTCCAGTCCAGGACAGAGATGTCCACAGGCTCAGGTTCCTGTAATCATACAGTGACAGCCACAGGGGTGCTGAGGGAAGGGGGTACATGATGGGCCTGCCACAAGTTCCCAAGAAYTGACCTAATCTGTCAATGAGACTTTGCCTCCAGACTAAGAGGACATTTGTCAACTAAAGGTGGCATTTATATATTCAAATTTCTTTTATGGTAGAAACCTCTATCATCTTCCTTTGGTCATGGACGAAAAGGTTTCTCAGAACCAGTCAAAGTGGATTTCCTTATTTGAACCCTTCGTCAGGGATGGGTCTCACACCACTTGTTGGTTATTTYAGATAAGATTGATGTTGGGATTGTGGTGGGCTGACAAGAATTTGCTCTGAATGAATAAAGTGARCATTATGCTAGGTACCTTCTGTAAGAGATGATGAGCCAGGGGCTATTTGTTCTCTCACTCATCAGTTGCTTCTCTCTTTATCAGATGTGGCCAGTTCCCTTGTGTGGTGCTCACGAGGCAGCTCATGGCTTGGCACTCCTTGCTTCACTTGGATGCTCTGTTTTCTTCTGTTCTGCAGGTAATCCTGAATTTCTCACCAGCAAAGAGAACAACAAAAAGAGCAACRCTGGCACCTTGCTTGCACTCCTGTTTGTTGTGGCTTTAATAGGATCGGCCACCACGCATTACTTCTTTTGCCGGCGGCGGCGTGGCCAAGGTAAAGTCTGACAAATGGAAGTGGAAAAAAGCATGAAGGGTTTTCCTCCTGGATCTCATCTCCACTGTGTTGTTCATGCAGTTCTTAATGATGCCCGCTTTGTGGAGCAAGGGGTAGYGGATGGGAGAGGGGAGGTGCCTGGAGTACTTCACAAATACAGCCGTTTTGTTTATAATTCTTACCGGAATATACCAATTTCTTTGGTGGCCTCACGTATTTTTTTTTTTTTTTCAATTCTGCAGCTTCTAGGCAAGACAAACAGCCTCAGACTTCTGACAGAGAAAGCCTCATACATCTTTGATTACCATCTACAAGGGAGAAAAGCTGCCAGCAGCATCCTCCTCCTCTCTCATGTACAGCAACCAGCTGAACCCAGACTGATTTTCCATGAGAACCCCTGCTCCTGTATTCACAARCAGCCCTGTTTTCACAATTGTACCTCCACCACATCCACACCTTCCCCGAGCACTGCGACTCTTGTCCAGCTCCAGGCCTTTGTGAGCAGCACCAGCAGCTCCAGGAGCCCCCATCCTCTCGTGGTGCTTGGCTGCAGRCAGCAGGCACCCCAGGGTGTGTGGCTGGCTCAGCAGCACAGCCTGAAACCAGCTGGATTCTCTCTGTGAGTGAAAGTAAAAACTGAAACATTTCCCATCTCTCTGCGTGGCTTTCACTGGGTAACACCACAGCACCACCCAGGAGTCTGTATTCTTTTAATTCTCAGGTCATCTGTGGATTCACCAGAGCCTTTGGCACAGCTGGTGGAACTAGAAGAGTTTGGTTTTTTTAAGGGATATTTGATTTTATACCCACCTGCAGGCTGAGGATGTGTCTGTGTGTTTGTTCCTGTGCAGGGGTGGGTGGGAGGCTGTGTGCAGCTCCCTCAGGAATGGCATTGGGTCACAGAGGCCTTGGCCTCCCCCCAGGCTGAACAGAACTCTGGAATCAATCTTCCTGACAAATTAGGGAAGTTTAGACAGTGTGTGATGAATACAGCCCCCTCAGGAATCCCATTGGGCACTTGGTATCTTTAAATCATTCCCCATCCCCACCTGATTTGAATAAATCCTCAGTTTTTGCACTGGATCTAATTTACTATCAGGACTGTTGAGCAAAAATCAGTGGCAGCACAAGTGGAAAAGAAAATCCCCAAATCAATGTGAATGTTTGCTGTCATTTTTGCATGGCTTAGTTCCCCATARATCTGTAGCTGAAACTTCCAACAGGAAATCCTGCAGTGTCCCTCTTGAACTTTGCTACTGTCAAATCTAAAAGGAAAAGTTCTTAAAGTAAAAGATCAAAACAATTTTAATAGTTAATTTTTAGAAAGATGGAAGGGCCTGTGTGCTTAAATTTACCTTTTCTTTGGCAAAGGAGACCAATGCTTTTTGGGGTTGGAGGGGATTTTTTCCCCAATCAAGGCTTTACACTCACACTTTTATCTCAGTTCTTCAGCTGATTTGATGCAAATTTTCAATTTTAATGTGGTGGAATGCAMTCAAATGGTCTTATGGAATAAATAAATAATGAACACTACTAGGAGGCCTGACTCAACAAAAGGTGTAATTTGAGAGCTGTTATTTCTTCTGAGGTGTCATAATAATCACAATAAAGCTTTGTTTCCAACACTGGTTATTCACTGTGTGGTGGTGCATCCTCCCTTTTCCGGGGAGGATCTCAGAAGTGCTGGTTTGGCAGGAGCCTCCCTTGAAGATGTAAACCCCCCCCTTTGAATTATTATAATTTTGAAATTAAAGATCTCTCAGGCAAAGATATGGCAATAGGAATAACAGTTCTTTACTCGGCAAATTAAAATAAAAAATGTAGTACTACAAAAACCAAATATGCAAGAAGAAAACACTGCCAGAGTCAGAATACAGCCTGACTGACACCCTGTTGGTCAGGGTGTTGGGAGCAGTCCAGTTAAGTCCTCCTGGAGTGGCAGATGTGGCTCTGTTGAAGCACTGATCCTGTAGAAGGGTGTAGTTTTTCTCTGAATAACCAGTGGAGGTGAGATGGGTCCAGTCTCCCTCTGGGGATCCAGTGCACACAGGGGCTGTGCTGCTGTTCTGACTCTCAGATTTTTTTTTTATGCAGGTGGGTATTTTTGGCTCCTCCCCCTGGGTGGAGCATCTCTCAATGGGATGATGTCATTTTATCAGCCCTGCAGTGAGGCCTCAATGGCCCATTAACAGCAGATATMTCCCTGGAGGGAGGATGGGTCCTGGAAGAGATAAAGAACACTGCCCCACCTGGTTTAACAGCTGCTGAGAGAATACAGACTTTTGGTTACATCTTACACTGCAGCCTAGGAGAAGTGGAATTTCTCACAGACTCTTTATATCTGTGTGCAGATGGGAGAAATGCCAACCAGGTGCTCACACTCTTCTTTAAGTGCTCCTGTCTCACAGCCAATCTCTTCTCTTAGAAATTGTTGCTCTTTCTACTTGTTAGGTAGAGGTGTAGTTTATAATTGGCTTTCTGGTTGCAAGTTTAATTCTCACTTTTGAGAGAGTACTTTGCTATGGTGGAAAAGGCTTTATTGTCTTGGCAAAGGATGCCACAACTGGGGAACAACTGCCTGACTYTGGCACTGTGCAGAGCAAATTTGAGCCCCCCTTTTCTCAGTCGCCTTCAGAGGGGAGGTGGGTGCTCCGCACAGACAACTTTGCCTGGGGGCTGGGGGTTGCTCAGCAGCAGGAAACTGGGGGTGGTTTAGGTGTGAAGAAACCCAAGGTGACCCTCCCAAAGAAATGGCTCCTCCCCTTCTTTCACAATCATTGTGATACAAAGCCAAAAGCAAAACTCTGCTGTCTTCTTTCAGTAGGCAGCTCCAGTAACTGGCAGGCAACAGCCCAGCGTGGGGCTGATGACTCTTTCCTCAGGACTTTGACTCATTGGTCAGATTGAGGAGAGCAACTAAAAAGGCCTTTGAAAATGCTGTGGATGTTGTGTCTCCCAAATRCATCCCTCTTTCTTCTGCTTCTCCCATGCTTCCCTGCCCAGGATGGTACGTACAGCATCAACGCTCTTATACTGCTCACATTTTCTCTCCTTTTTTCCAACCTTTTGTAAACTATGTTTGTCTCAGATGTAAAATATTCTCTATTTAATTTTCCTTCCTTTGCTTCTAATGTAACTCCTTTCAGGTGTTTCCCATTTCATCTCTCTATTCCTCACTATTCATTGCGCACGGACTCCCCGCTCAGTTTCTTTGGATATTGGGGTCATTGGGAACTCCAAGGGTCTCATTCTACATTTGCATGCCTTTGTTTCTTAAAATAGATTGGACTTAGACCTTCTGCAGCCCTCCTCCTGTACTGACTCTGAGAATCTGTACTGCCCAGCTCCCTGATGTTATGAAATGCCACTTTAAAAAGACGAGTGTGTTCTCTTCCATTTTCTGCCACTTTTTCTTACTTTTAAATTCCCGATTCAGATCAGAAACTAATTATCAGGCCGGGGTTACTGCAGCTTGTATTTTGAGAACCAATAGGCTCATCCTGGGAATCTACAGGGAGAACTGAGTTGTCTGTGTGAATGACAGCAGCCACTTTTTGTGCCAAGGCCTTTGCAGCTTGGGAAGGTGCTGAGTTGCTCAGSTCAATGGGCATGAAAGGCACCACAGGTGCCAGGGCAGCCAAGAGATGCCATGAGCAGCACAAGGAGACTGAGGTCCAGTCTTACAGAGCAGCTCTGTTGATGGAGGAGTTGATTTTGAAACCGACTTTGGTGTGAACAGACCAAGAGGAACCTGATTTTACAATTCCCATTGCATTTTTTATTTTTAGGTGGAGGAAATGAAAGGTCAACAGACGTTATCACTGCTTGGGAAGGAGACTCCATCAGCATAACTTGCCCCACGACTGGTTCACAATATCGTGTGGGGATGTACTTGACAGCCATCAGACAGAACCTCAATGTGATCTATTTCCCCAAGGAGGACTCTCCAAATATCAATCCTGCGTTTGCTGATCGCATTGAGTATTCAAAGGAAGGGGAGAATTTCAGGATAATCCTGCACAGGTTACAGGAATCTGATTCCCAAATCTACGCATGCTCTGAGATTTTAAAAATCAATGGCTATCCCAAAAACCTGTATAGGAAGATAACCATAGCAGTGGTCCAAGGTATCGCAATTCCACTTTTTATGTCACAAATTAGYAAATGCCAAATTAGTAAAGGCCTGTATTTTAAATCAAAGATTGGAAGAAGACACAATGGGAGGGGGAGTCTGACAGAATTTCTGTGTCTGCTCRGGTCATGTTCTGATTTGAGGGAATGTGTGGGTTTGCTGCCTGAAACAATGAAGAAAACACATGAGATATTATGGCACCAAAAAAACCCCAATTCATCCTAGAAGATTAATTTGTAACTCAATGATTTCAACTACAAATCTTCACATGAGTCATAGGTGGCTGCAGCTCTTTCCAAAACAACCTGTCAAACCTCTTTAAACAACAGGCAGAGCGAAGAGGGGGTTTTCTGGTAGCAGTTGTTTTTGCAAATCTCTTTTGGTTTTACTAATTCGTCATAAATGAAAAATTGTAATGATTGGGAAGATGGTGTTAGGAGGGTCTGCAAGTTGGGCAGGAGTGGRTAAAGGGTTTTTTCTCTTGTTAGTGAGGGGTTGCTGAATGGGCAGAAGAGCTTCTTTTGGCAGGTGTTTCTGGTAGGRGGAACAATTTCTCTGTCTTTATGTTTTTTTCTCATTAGAAGTGGGTTGAGTCCACACTCTTCTTTTGAAGTTTATTCCTCCATGTGCCTGTCCTTTCAATGAGACCTTCTAACCTGAAACATCTTCCCCAAAGCTTACAGGGTTTTCTTCCTTTCCTGTCCCCAAGGAATTTAATTAATTGCTGATCAGCAATAGTAATTTATATCCATGAAGGATTATCATCTCCTTCCTTGGGCTTCTCCTTTCAAACATCTTGGCTGTGTTTTCTCAAATGAATCTCATCTTGTTTATTGTGTATTGTCTCTCCAAATCATTTTATTAAATTGCTTTCTATCCCTGTTTGATTCTGATCCTCTTCTCTGAAATGCTSACAACCTTCCCTTTACAAACGTGATAAATTCTGTCCTCACTCCCTTCTCCCCTTTAATGATAATGTTAAAAGGAACAAGTGCTGTCCTCAGAGGAACTCAGTGSAATGTCTCCACTCAGCTGGAGAGTGAATCATTAATAAACATTCTCACAGACCATTTTCAACACTGATGGGACACACACTGTGTGATTTGATCCACACCAACAGCGCCCAGATCTCTCTAYGGCTTCAYCTCMCTTGAGAAAGCAGGCAGTGGTGCATGGCTCCAGGACACCCTGGCCAGGCTGTAATCCCTTAGAGGAGGTCAGGAGTTATAATTTTGAGATGCAGACTCTGTACAAACAGCTAAACCTGTTGGTCAGTCCTACTTTCAATCCTGAGGCAGGAAGATATGCCAGGGTGTACTAAAATATATCCTYCTTCTCAAAGCCTGTGTGAAGAATGTTTAAAAATCCATTTTATCTACATTTCTGTGCCCTGTTCCTTCTGTCTGCTCTGAGCCCTTGCTCCCCAGTTGAAATGCACTGTGTTAAACATGTGATAACCACTAATCTCTCTGTTTTCAGCTAAATCCTGCAGGGCTGTGGAGCAGTCACCCCTCTATGCCAGCCCTGAGCAAGGCCAGTCTGTCAACATCACCTGTGAGYTGAGAGGCTCCCCTGGGCGTGAGGAGTTCTACCTGCTCAGGACTCTCATGCAGCCTGGCCCAGTCCTGTCTCTGTCCAATCTGAACAAGGCAGAGGTGTCTCCTGCCTTTGGGAACCGCCTGGAGTATTCAAGGGAAGGGAACAGGATCGTGGTCACTCTGCACAACCTGCAGGAAAAGGACAGTGACAACTACGTGTGTGCTGAGCAGGTGGCAGAGTCCCCCCTGCTCTCAGCGAGTGGCACCATGCTGCTGGTSAAAAGTACGACCCTTTGGCTTGTTTGATCATAAATATCTGTTTGTTGTGCTGGGGACAGAAAGCTTTAGGAAAGGTTTGGAGGGTGGGCTCAGGCTCTGACACAGAAACAGACTCTGTGTCTCCACTTGCCAGAGGGGAATTCAGACCTGGCCATGATCCTGCAGCTTAGAAAAAGGAAAAAACAGGTCAAAATGAGGAAACAAACAGTTCCCTATGTGMAATCTGTCAGTTTTAGGATATGAGTAAGTACTTTCAGCACCAATTCTTTGACCTTGCTGTGACATAAACGGCTTTTATAAACCATTCCYTCTCGCAAGGCTTCTGTTTAACAATAGATCACACTGGTTAGCACAAAACAAGTCCTTGGGCATTTGCTTCAAGCAYCACAGACCACAGCAGAGATGTTCTCACGTACCCTTTGTTACACACTGAGCACTGTGTGAGCATCTGCTGCAGAGAGGGGGTTTGGTTTTCCTGTGTTCCAAAGAGGGGCTTTGAGTTTGCTGTGCTACAAAGATGAGCTTTTACTTTTCTGTGCTCCAAGGATGGGTTTTTAATTTTTTCTGCAGGATGGTGCTGTGCCCATTTCCTAAGCTGAAGGCAGGAACCAGCAAGAGAGTGCTGGATTTTGGTCTTGCTGTGCAATTTAACCCTGTGCACTGGGCTTTGCTGAGGCCTTTGTAGAATAAGGTTTACAACCACTCAGTAAAGTGAGGTGAGGGAAATGACAGCAGCCTGGCAAAGCAGGGGTGTGTTTTTAATTGGTGTGTTATTCATATATGAATTGATTGAGGTTTTAGAGACTTGAAGCCCTTTCCAGCAGCATTATTCCTCTCAGTGCATTTCACACCACAGCACCCTCCTGCTCCTGTCTGCACCTCTCACCAGCCTGGCTCTTGGACAGTTCAGAGCCCTCAGGGCTGCAAAAACAGGAAAACATTTTCTGCTCCCATTGGGATTGTGTGGTATTATCGGTGCTGTGGAAGCTGCCTTTGGGRAGTGCTCCTTGCTGACCCCCCTGCAGCCACCCCCAAAGGGCAGAGGGAATGCCAGTGACAATGTTAATGGCATGGCAAAYGTGGCTCTGGTGCTGTCTGAATTTTTGGTTAGCCTGTAAAAATTTTTTTTATTTTTCAGAATAAAAATGAGATTCTACCTCTTCATACTTACACTAACACTGCTGTAATTTTAAATGCAGAAGGGGAACAGGCGTGTGAGAAGAGCTCCTGGGGTTTCTATGCCCTCCTGGTGGTGGTGGCTCTGCTGTTCTGTGCCCTGGTGTGCTGCACCTTGAGGCCTGTGGATGTAAGTAAACACATCCCCACTGCAAACCTGGGGCAGGGGGAGCAAGCTGGGATTGTTTTTAATCAGTGCCTGAGTCAAGCAAACATCTGATAAACCTGAGGAATTGTGGCTTCCTATTGCTCTCCTGTTTGCCCTTGTTTAATACCTTCCAGCTGTAGGCTCTTGGCAGCTCACACAGCATCTTACATTTCTGCAGCCCTTTGTCAATGAGGCATTGTTTGTCTTCTGATAGCAAACCTCGAGTGAGCTGTGTGGTGACACAGCCATGTGGTGACACAGCCATGTGCTGTGTGTGCATCCCTGAACAAACCCCTCACTGTTCTGCTCTGCTTGCTTTTTAAAAACATTTTTGTGAATTGGGACTGGAGCTTGTAAGAGATGCAAGAGAATGCTTGGAGGGAGAGACACAGGGGCAACAAAAATCATAAAACAGCCTGATGTCTGAAAGTACTGTGGGGAGATAAAAATTGTCCCATTCCAGAAAAAAAAAATTATCAAATTGTTTTCCTTGACTGGGTTTATTTCTATACAAATGCTGCAGGAAGTGCCCAGAGATTGTCTCTGATAGATCTTCCTGCTCCACAAAGATTMCTGGAAATTGAGTGTCTGATTCACAGGCTCCTGTCTCATCCCTCCAAATGTGGATCCAGCACTGCTAAAAACCAGTAGTGTAACATCATTCTGTCAGAGCCCAGTGGGACCTGGTGTCCTGTGTCACCAGTGACAGTCTGGGAATGAGCCTTATTTATTACTATTGTCATTTATTATTTGTGTCAAAGGCACAGTTACATCCAACTCTCGAAGAAAGTTGCATCAGACTCATAAAAGGAAGTTAAACAAATAAGCTGATCATTTCCATTTGGTCCTCCAAGACCTCACTGGGTCATGAGAGGAATTTTTAAAGCACRTTTCCCCTTCCAACAGATGATGTAGATGGGCTCCTGAGATGGAAAACGACTCCTTGGTTGGGGCCTTCCCAGGCTCTCTTTTGAATGGCTGTTTTCTTTGTCCTGCAGGTGAAGAAATACTTCCAGAAGAAGAAGCAGCCCAATGTGGTTTATGAAGACATGTCCTACAACTCCAGRCGGAGCACCCTGGTCAGAACCAACACCTACTCCAGGGGTGAATAAACCTCTGCCAGCTGGGATCATGTGTGCACCCAGCATTCCCTGACAGGSAGCTCTGAGAGCTGCTTTAACCCCTGGACTGAAACTGCTATCACCTACCTTCTTCAGTGGAAGGAAAAAAATCTCATTTCCAAGGTTGTTTCTACTTTTTTTTATTTTTAAAATATTTTTTTAATATAAAATGTACAGAAAATGCAGCAGAATGCAGGTACCCTGGTCACATGAGTGCAGCTTTTTGGGGCTAAATGAGCAGTGGGCTCATTTCTTTGCTAAATAATCCTTTGTGGGAAGGTGGGATGAATGGATGGGGAGGTCTGGTTCTGAGCTTTGCTGAGTGCTCAGGAAGGGTCTGTTCAAGAATTTGCAATGGATTCCAGCTCTCTCATGGATCCTCAGGGTCTGCCCAAGAGCTCAGGCAGCTCAAACTGCTCCAGAGTTACAGCAGGGAAATCTCTTTTGAAGAAACTTCAGGAAGGTGAATGCTTGGGCTCACCTGCTCCGAGGTCACGAGGGACCCACAAAAACACAATAAATCCACATTTTAGTTAACTGCCTCTGCCAGAGCCACCCACATGGAGGTCTTGATGTGGCTGAGGAGCAAAGTGACTGGATTGGGTCCTGGAGGCCTCCTGGGACAGCAGAGATGTKTGTGATGTGCTGGTGTTGTCCCAGCAGGTTGTGTTCCTCCAGCCCAGTGACTCCAACACCAGGTGGGATAACCCAGTCTACAGCCAATGCCTGCATTCCAATCCAAAACCCCTTCTCATCAAAGGGATTTCTCAGAGCTCCCACCAGGCCAGAAGAGGCTGAATTTGGTTCAGTAACAGCTTCTGGACTCAGTGACTGTGGGGAGCTGGGCCAAGGCAGGGCTCAGCCTCCTCCAGGGGTGTTTTGGGTTCTGCAGCATTGGGGCCACTGTGGAGAGTCAGCAATGTTCYACAGAGGAATGCTGAAGTGCCTTCTTACAGGGCAGCATCGATGGGGGTGGCCTGTGGTTGCTGAGGACAGGCTGAGACTGGAGTTTCTCTTTCTTGATGTAAATGTTTATTTTTTTTGAGGGATTAGGGTCAGTTTGTCTGTGATGAGTGCCTGACTGGAGCAGAGCCAGGCACGAAGGAGAATTCCTCTCCAGAGCTGAGCTCTGACAAGATCCCAGCTTGCCAAGACAGTCTTGCCCCTTTTCCCTCCAGATATTGCTCATGAATTGCTGTGCACCAGACCTGGGGGAGAAATCCCCTCACTGATGGTGAGATCCACCTTGTGAACAAATAGGTGCTGTATTTACATGCCCAGACCTGGCTAAATTGTGTTTGGTTTGGGGTTTTGTACAGCTCCTCAATATTTTCATGCATATATCAAAACCTTTTTCATATATCTTGCAAATAAATGGGTGTTTCTTTTAGTGGTTTGTTGTGGTTTTTGTTTGTTGTTTTTTTTAATATTGATTCAAGGCTTTTTGAAAATTCTGTGTAAACTGAACAGCATCCCACTAGACAACATAATAACTGCTTTGCACTTTAATTACAAAATCTACAAGTGAGGTTTTTCCTTTTACAACCAATCACTGAAGAARACAGAAAAGAACCCTTCAGACCCTGTGCATTCCATGTGTCATTGCCCAAACTCTTCTTGAGCTCTGTTAGACTTGGTGCTGTGACCAGTTCTGACTTTGTCCCTGGAAAAACCCAGCTCAGGGGTGGGTGAAGAACCAACAAATTGGGTTCCAGCCTAGGAACTGAGGTGCCCATGGTCAGTCACCTTTCATCACATTTTCATTTTTGGAACAAGGTGCAGGTGATGCCTTTAGTTTTAGCCTTTATGTTTTTCAGATTCCATGCTGTTTTGGGTGTAGTTTTAAGCTTCATATTAAGTGCTAGTAGGTAGTAGGTAGACAAAACAAATCCTTTCCTGCCTAAAACCAAGGACAACTTTCTGGCCCAAAAGCATCAACAACGATGGACTGAAGAGGAAAACAAGAAGGATGAGACTTCACAGCGTGGAGTTGTAATTGGACAATTAAACTCAATATGCAAATAGACCCAAGGGGGACAGGGGGTGTGGCTGGGGTTTTCGGGGGGGAGCCGTGGTTTTGGAAGGGCGATCGGGCTGGTTGGAATGTCCCAGGGTATCCTGGGGGCCTTTTAATAAATATTTGTTTTATTCTCTAGTTCTGTCCAGTCTCTGTTTCAGGTCAGCCCTCCCAAGGCAACACAGGTTCAAACCCCTGAGAAGCAGCACAGGGAGGTTCAAAGTGAGCAAAGTGGCATTTGAGGTCGCATTTCTGTAGCATCACTTCTGTGCAAACACCAACATACTGGTGAAGGGGAAAAAAAAAAACAGCTGTGAAACAGTAGTGGAGGTGGTTTTTTTTTTGGCTTGGTGTAAACATTTTTTTTTTAATAAATGACACCTTGCTGAGAGAATGACACACACTGAGACATTTTGTGGGCTGTAGATTTCCTGTAAAGGGGCAGAGAATCAGCACCACGATCAACCCAAGCARTGGTGAATGAACTGCTGGGGAATTCAGCTCCAGAGTGTCAGGGATTAGCTGGGGATTTGGTTGCCCAACAGAGTTGGAGCACTCTGAAGTTGTCTCAGACCTTCCCTGGAAAGCAGAAAAAAACCTGAAATTTTGACCCCCAGAGCTTCAGACAGAATTGCTCTGGGCTAATTCTGTTGCCTTTGCTTCTTTTTCTGCCTCTTCTCTCAGCCTCTGGAGAGGGAAATGATTTTGGAGGGGAGGTGGGAGGTGGAGCTCTGAGGCTGGGACGGGACCTGCAGCACTGAACAGGATCAGGGTGTTGGTGATGCCCCCAGCCCCACCCAGGGATAAATGACAGGAATTTCTCATTGACAGCTGGGTGGGAAGCAGGGCTGCAGCTCCAGGGTCAGAGCTGGTGGAACAGGGATGGAGCAAGCCAAGGACGCTGAGCAAGGCCAGCAGCTCAGAAGCAGAGCAAACTCAACAGGGGAAACACAAAGAGTGTCTGAAATGACTCAGGGGCCAGGTCTGCATGGAGTGGCCTGGGCTGAGTTTTACAGTGTTGTCACAATCTGTCTGGTACAAGTAGATTATCAGTTCAATTGTGGCTGGGAGATAATTAACTGCTGGTAGGGCTGGATAAACTCCCTGTAGTGTGTTAATTCCTGTGGAATTACTTCACAAGAACCATTATTTTGCTTTTGGGCTGGCATTTGTCTGAAATTATCCCTGAAGAATTTGTCCATGGCCCCAGAGGTTTCCACCTGAGGTGTCAGAAATGCTCTGCTGCACTCCTGTGCTTTCTGTCTGTCATGGGAATTATTTCTAAACACTGCACCAGTGGAAGGTGCTCTCTCATTCCTTCTGTGAATTAGCATCAGTAATTAGTAATTAATTMGTRACTCMMTGGGAAARCCTTTGAGTTCATCCCTCTCTGCAGCTCATGACACCCTGAGAYATTTGGTCCACCTGCTCTTAGCAGAACCACACAAGCTGTAAAAGCTTCTCCTGGAGGTTATTGCACAACAGATGTTTTACCAATGGTAGCAACCATTTCATCCTCAGATGGTGGAACTTGTTACTCTGCTCTGGCAGGACAGAAAAAAACAAAGTGACACGTTGCTTTGTGGGGTCTCTTCCCCAACACATCACACCTTCCAATTCTGGGGTGAGTTCTGAGAAATCACCAAGGCCAGTTTGCAGTTTGTGGTTTCCATTTGTGTTATATCATCTCTGCCCTGAGAGCACTGCAGCTGTGGCTGAGTGACATTTGAAGTCACAATGTAGAGATGACATTTTTGCATAAATTCTTGTGGTTTCTGAGAAATTAAAATTATTGTAGAAGCTCTGTAGCATTGGTGTGGATTTCTCCATTACCCTCATTCTTGTACTTTCTAATGCTCACAGTGGAAGCTTTTCTAGGAGGTCTCCTCAAAGTGAAGGCAGTTGGTGCCTAAACTCCAACAGCTTTTGGGCTCAAAATCTTTATTTTATTTTAAAAAACCCTGAACAGTTCAAGGTTTCAAAAAAGAAATCAAGCATGTGTGCGTACACGCTGCAGGTAAAGAAATTACAGTTCCTAATGACTTTCAAGGCTAAAATTAAAAACATTTCCTTCCACAGAGAGCACACAGAGAGAGCCATGTGCTCCTTCCTGCATAGGTATTTTGGAAATAAAGTTGTAGCATGGAAAAACAGATCATTATATTTCTGTCCTAGCCAAAAGAGGAAAKAGAGGAGAATTCCTACCAGGTTTAGAACTCAGAGAAGAAACTCGAATGAACAACCTGGACTGAGGCTTTGCAGCTTTTGGACTTGCCCAGGATCAGGTGAACCAGGAGGGACCCAGCACTGGAAGGATGGCCATTGTCCTCCTGGTGCTTTTGTTAGTAAATTGTTAATAAATCTCACTGTGATGGTCATGGTGAGGTTACAGATTGAGTGGGCAGGGAAGGGCAGATCTCCCTGTGCCTCTCACTCCTTAATTCTCACACCTGGGGGCACCACTTGGGTGGGACAACAAGAGAGGCAGAATAATGCATAATAAAAATAATTGTGTCCCTTAATCACTTATGTGCTGTCTGCAGCTCGCTTCTCTCAGGCTGCTCTCACACCTCAAGTCAAAAAATTGTGGTTTTCTGGTGAGACAGGAAAGCCTGAGTGCTTTGCTGGGGGGCCTGGGTGTTATTTATATGCAGAAATGTTGCTTTGTGGCCTGGCCTGTGCCCATCCTGAGAGAGCTCAGCTCATGCAAGAGCTTTCATTCCTATCCGGGCTCTGATGGCAGGGCTGCAGAACGGCTTACACTGAGCTTGGGAAGAGTGTTGTTAATTAAATAATGAGCTGTTTAAAATGTATTTATTAGGGTAGAACAGCCAGGCCACAGATATGCATCAATTACAGAGCCACAATATCTGCAATAAATGTTTTTCACCCCCATAATCAAATAGGGCTTAATTAGGCAATGCTGAGAGAACAGTCATAATAAATAGAGTGGGTAAGGCTTGCCTTTATAATTGAGATTTAATCAGCCAGCTCTTGTATGTTCATTGAATAATTGATTATTCTACACATTTATCAAGGATTAAAAAACTCAGTGGTAGATATGCAAATCCCCTCATATTAAACAGATCTGAAATTCTCAAATAACACTGAATGCCTATTAACATTTTGATTAAATCTAAATGACAAACACATTGYGGCTCTCATGCCTGCAGTTGGCTATTTTATTGCTATTTATCACTTTTTTTTTTTTCTCCCCAAGCTAATTTGCTTCTGTGCTTGTGGCTTTTTGAGAGGATGTGGGAGATGGACAGAATTATGCAGGGGGAGTGAAAAGGGTGATGGCACCTTTTGAACCCTAGAATGAGCAAGCTGAGCCTGGAAGGGACTGGGGGAAATATTTTTACAGTGGCTGCAAGTGATCAGACCAAACCACAAGAGGAAACCAAAATAAAG
>CADDXX010000432.1:270461-286121 GCA_902810485.1 Alauda arvensis | reverse complement strand
TTACCTATTGGAAGCCTGTGGGCCCTGCACTGTATTAAACATTAACCTGCCCTTCTGAGCCAAGTGGCTGATTCTCTGGGCAATTCTGAGCAGGCAAAGAAAAGGATTCTTTGTCAGAGAGTATCTCAGGAAATTCTCCCTTCAGCCATTTGCTGTCTCACCGTGTTTGTTTGGCCCTGCCGTGGGACTCCTGCCCCACAATTTGCTGTTTGTGTTTGTGCAGTGGGGCTGATCAAACAGGCACAGCTCCCASCAGAGCAGCCCTGGGACGATGGCACTGACACCCTGTGCACGAGTTATCACACTGACACGGGCCTGGACATTGAACTGCACACGTGTGCACATGGAATTGCACACTGGAGCAGGCACACGTGCACATATCCCCATGGCCAAGGAGGGAAAGCTGCCTTTTGTATCCCTGTGGGTGCTGAGGGTCACACAGCCGTGCCCACCAGAGCTGCAGGCAGGAGCAGAACAGAGCCATCGGTGACCAGGAGCAGGTCCTGCTCCTGACCYTGCCCTTATTTCGGTGTACAAGGTGGGGCAAAGTCTTTGCATTGTTTCTCCTCCGTGAATTGTGAGTAATGATTTCAAAAGCACCTGTGGAAAGGGTAAGATGTCATCCCTATGGCCTGAAATGTGTGCTTGATTAAGCAACAAACCTGTGGTGGCTCAAGAGGGGTTTTTTGATGGAAGTTTTGTTGGTGACAAAGTTTGCAAACATCTCCCCCCTGCAGACCCCAGCACTGGAGGGATGCAGTTCTGTCCCGCAGCCCTGGGTAGTTGTTGTTGCTACAATCCCGGGAATGTGGAGTGCTCCTGAGCTGTTCCAGTGCAAAGTCTGGCTGCTTAGCACTGAATCCCCCAGCGGCTTCAGCCAGCTCTTCCAGTTTGGCACTAAAGCCGGAGAGAGGCTCAGACAATCCTTSTGCTCAGATCTGTTACAGAGGAGATAATCTATGGCTGAGAAGTGGTGAGAAATGCTGATAGGACCATATCCTCTTAATCCAGCTCATCTACTGCCTTTCTCTGTCCCGTGCAAAGCCAGGGTTAGGGCTGGGGACAGAAAAAAAAATTTCCCCTACTCTGGAAGAGTCTGAAACCGAGCAGAAAGCAGATTCCGATGGAATCYATGCCTTCCTTAGAGCTGGTGGAATTCTCTCGTGTGACCTGGACTCGTGCCCTGCACCTCTGTGACCACCCGAGGGGCTGTGGAAACCCTTCTAGGGAACAGCCTGCCCCTTCCTCCAGCACTCCAGGCCCCTGCACTTCCCTGTGCCCTTAGAGCRAATCAAGAGTCGCTGTGACTTTCTTCCTGTCTGTGTTCGCCGTGCCCCCGGCTGATTGAGTTTGTGTCATTAATTACCCAACCTGCGTCTCTCAGGGGAGCGATCCGGAGCGTGTTCTCCCTGCTGGCACACGAGGAACAGTAAAATCCTTTTCCCCACCCCTGGGGCGATRTCTGGGGGCTGTTTTTGGGGGTCCGATGCTCTCTGCCCACCCCCGCAGCAGTGAGGTGTGAGCCTGCACAAACCTTTGGCTCGGTTCGCAGCCTTGAACGAGCCCGGGACGAGCGGGCTTGGAGAGGAAAGAGGCGCTTTCACGGGTCACTGATGCACTTTGAACTCGGGACCGGCAGAGCAGCGCTGACCCGAGCTGCTCCAGCAGCMGAGGGCTGAATCAAACCCATGGGGTGCGCCGGGCTGGAGGCGTGAAATTCCATCCGTTCCCTCCGCTCCGGCGGCCGCTGAAGGCACGGGGATCTGCGGGGCGGGGAGCGGGCAGGGCCGAGCCCCGGGGATGCTTTGCGTGCCTCGGGGGTAAGGTGCAGCCGCGGGGCGAGGCTCTGAGCCCCGCTCTTCCCCCCCCTGCCCGTGCCAGCAGACTTGGAACAGCCCGCACCGGTGTGTGTGTGTGCGGCCGGCCAAGGTGTGCGCTGACAGCCGGCGGAGCCGCGCACGGATGCGGTGGCACCGCGTCCCCTCCCCGGCCCTGCCTACAAAAGGATCGTGGCACCCCCGGCACCGCGCACCGCGCCCGGCCTCGCCCCTGCTCCCATGCCACAGCCCGCGGCGCCGGCATGAAGAAATCCTCGTACTCAGGTGAGCCTCCCTCCTCGCCTCTCCCTTTGTGTCCGTGCTGGGAAAAGAAACAAAAAAAAAAGGTTAAAACCCCCTCCAAGTGCGACGTGCACGGTCCCTGCTGGCTGTGAGCGCTCTGCGGAGGAGCGAGCGGCTSTTTCACTGTGGATAAACAAGTGGAAAAGGCTGGAAAAGCAAAGGGAAGGGCAGCGAGGCGGCTCGTTCCAGGCACTGGGGACACGCACCTTGTTATCACAGGGCACCTGTGCCAGCACGGGGTGACACCAGCGCCGAGAGGCAGCGCGACACCGGAACGGGGCAGCGGGATGTGTGTGTGTGTGTGTGGGACACCGGCTGCCCTCGGGGCATTTCCAAATGGGATGTAAGAGATGCGATCCCCTCATGCTGGGGGACTCCATTCTGCCTTCTCCCCCTCCTGGCTCAGGTTTGCCCTTTGGGGTGGGGGCATTGTGCCCTCTGCTCCTTCCTCCCCGGCTAACAGAGTGTGCAGCCGTGCCCGGTGTGGTTCCTCGGAATTCCCGGGGAAATCCTGCCCTGGGAAGTGCCTGGAGCACCGCAGAGTGGCCAAGTCACCTCTGAGAGGTGCCCGGAAAGCTCAGGTGCCTCTGGCAGCTCCTCCAGCTGCTGGACTTTGCTCTGCAGCTGATTTCTGCACCCATTTCTGCTCTGTTCCAGGCACCGGCCTGTGGCTCTATGTTCTGCAAGCCAAGTTCTGCCCTGGCCACTGTGGGGACGTGGTGTCATCATTACAAGAGTCCTCCTGTCACCCTAAGCCATGGCTCTGGCCACGTCATGGCCACAGGACCCTGCCTGAGCTCATGAGCCACAGGAGCCGGGGCTTTGGCTTCACTCAGAACATTCACTCTGTGATGCTGCTGCCTGTTTATGATTGAAATCAATTAGCAACCTTTCTCTCTTGCGCTTTTTTTTCTCATCTCTCATTAGCGTGGCTAAATGCGCTGCCGGGAGGGTTTATTAGGGCTTGTGTGCCGGGAAGCCGAGACAGTGTGGTGATTATTAGCGTGTTGTAATGGATTAAACCGGGTGTGAATGGTTGTGCACSGTGTGCGGGGAAACCTGTTCTTTGTTGTGGCCTTCCGAGGTGTTCGGAGCAGCCCCGGGGCAGGGAGGAGCGGCGAAAGGAGAGGTCTGGATGGAGCTGGCTGTGGCACAGAAACGCTGCCAGCTCTGCGAGCTGCTGGTGTGACTCCTTCCTGATGAGGCCAGGGGTCCTCTGCCTCTTTGCCTGTTTGGGGTGGGATGTGCTGAAGTGGAGCTGGGGCTCTGCAAAGCCCCTGATGCGCCTCTGGTGGGTGCCCAAAGCCTCCCGTGGTAGAGCTSAGCTGACACCTGGGCAGCACCTYTGTTTCAAAGGGGCTGGGGCTGTGTTTTGGAAACGCTGCCGTGAGATTTCCCYGGTGCAGCTGCTTAAACAAAAAGAAMAGAACTGCCRTGCCCRGAATTCACTACTGGGAAGCAACAGGACAGTTRCAAAACWTCTCACACCTCGCAAAGAGCACGGGCAGCGCTGCTGAGCTGCTCTGGGTTGCGAASACTTCACTTTGGGGGCTGCACCRGATAAATCTCMCTGATTTCYKGGGCRGAAGGTGGATGAAGGTGGAGGAATCACCACCCATGGGACTGGGGAGGCCCCCTCGGAGAGCTGCCACCTCCGTGAGGYGCTGCCCAGGTGTCAGCTGAGGTGCCCAGGTGTCACCTCCGTGAGGTGGAGCCAGCGCTCCGTGGCYGCTGTGTTCGCTAATCCGGCACAGCAATGGTCACTCACTCTGGGGAATTTCCCTGGGAATCCGGTTTGCTTCTCCAAGATGTGGATGTGCAGGGTGCTGCAGAGCCTCTGGGCTCTCTGCTGTCTGGCAGAGGAGCTGGTGATGTGACAGAGTGAGCTCTCAGCTGCAAAAGCTGACGCTGACAGCCCCTGGCAGGCTGGAAATGCGGTGCCTGGTTGAGAAACTCTTGAAAATGATGGCAAAGGGGAAAAATGAACGCCTAAACACTTTTTGAGGCTAGGTACTTGTTAAGTCTGGCCTGATTTGTCCCTCTCTTTGTCCCTCTCTGGCGTATTTTGGGTATCTTTTGTGGACTGGGTCGCCCTGAACCCACCTGGAGTTTCTTGCTTGACTTCCCAGGGCTGAACCTCCAGCTCCATCCTCCTCCCTCGGGCTCAGCAGTGCTCTCCTGCTGTSGGGCTGTTCCCTGCCCCAGGCAGGATTTACCTTCCCTAAAGCACCTCTAGGGCGATCCCAGCCCATCCGMTGCGACTCCTGAGCGCACGCCACGTAGGTGTGGTGGAGATGAGGAGTTTACCTTGGGGTGCCTCACCTCTCAGGGGCAGCGAGGCTCGCTGAGACCTTTGTGCCACAGCCACGGGCACGTGTGGCTCATCCCGGCACTGCTTCTGTTCCTGGAACTCCTGGMGGCAGCAGCAGGAGGAGGGGAGAGCGTGAAACAGGGAATTTACGCAGCATGAAGCCAGCTCTTGCATGTGTGCCTTGGGGATGTCTGTTATTTCAGTTGCTGAAGGCAAGCTTGCCCTGGAATACTGCTTTTTAAGGGTTTTTTTTATTTTCACTTTCCATTACTCAAGCCCAATTGCATGGCCAAAGAAGCAACAGACAGGATTTGTGATAAATGACACGATGATTTATAGGTGTGTGTTTTCAAGGAGGGGTTTKGGCCGAGGAGGGTTTCAGTTTCAGGTTTATGTGAGATGCTGGCACTCACTAAAATAAGGATCACCAGAATTACAGTGCCTCCAGAATGATTTGGAGTAGTTATGTGTCACCCACCCTTACCTGAGCTGCAGACTCCTAATTTATTGCTTAGGCACTGAGGGAGAAATAACTCTTCCTACAAGAGCTAAAGCTGGAGGAAAAACTCCAGGAATGACAGCAAAGAGCTGTGATTCCATCACTGAATGAGGAYTTTCCCCGTATTGTGACTCGTAAAACGATTCCCTATAAAACATGGGAAATGGAATGGAAGTCAGATTGGATTTGCTGGTGCTGTCTGGAGGATTTGTGGCTGTCTCATCCCTGGAAGTGCTCGAGCCAGGYTGGATGGGGCTCTAARCCTGGTCCTGGGGAAGGTGTCCCATGGCAGGGGTTGGGATGAGGTAATCTTTGTAAGGCCCATTAATAGTGGACACAAGACTGATGCTGAAGGTGGTGGCAAAGCATTAACAGTAAACTTTATTGCAGAAGTTGGGCTTTTTTTAGGAGTTAGCTGGTTTTCAGTTCACAAAGTTTTAAGGCACAATRAGCTCAAGTCAGTTGATTACAGTATATTGTGGACATGCAGCAGTCTCTGCAGTACATTTATCATGTTTTTTATGTCTCTCTGTCCCTGTTCCAGCTGAGTCACTCTCTTACAGTCTTCTTTTACTTAGTAGTAAATAGCAGAAGTTTTACTTTACTTAGCTGAAGTAGTAAACCTTAACTCTGATTTCACAGGTGTRATATGGCCTTTATTTCATTTACCTAGATACAACTCCACTTCAACCCAAASCATCCCGTGATCCCATCTCAGCTGGGCAGCTCTGGGGAAACAGCAGTGCAGGGGCTTMAATAATCCCAAATAAACCCCCAAAATAATCCTCAGGGGCTGTGACTGGCCAAGCTCTGTCTGTCAGGGGGGTGCTCTGTCATTATCTGGCTGTAGCTGGTCTGAAACAGGCTGGGAAAACTGAGACTGGATCTTGTTCAGGCTGATAACTGAGCCAGAGAGACCTGGTGTGATTCCCTCAGTGTCTTTTAACCACYCTGCCATAAAAAAGCTGCTGGGTGGGGCGGGGATGACCCGGTGTGTGCAGAGCCCATTGTTTGCTCCTGAACCCGACCCCATCCTCGTCACTGAGCTGGCACCCTCTGAGCTGGGGAAAAATGAAAAGGGTTGTTCAGACCTTATTTTTTTGTATTTTTTTTCCCCTCCAGTTCGCTGGCCAAACTGCAATATCAAGGAAAAAATACTGCTCGGATCCAACAAAAACATTCACTTAATTTTAGATTGTTGTTTGCAACAGAAATTCAAAATAGTTTGTTTTGAAATACATTAAAAAAAAAAAAAAAAAAGCCATTGTTTTTCAGCTCAAACTCTCAGCTAGCTCTTACTCCCCAAAACTTGCATTGCTGGGCCAGTGAGAGTGAGGGGGATGTGAAAGGGGAAAAAAGGGTGAGGAGAGRGTTCTGGAGGCCAGGAAAAGGGGAAGGATGGTGGTGCTGGCAGTGCCACCCTGGAGTGGGATTCCCAAGAACATCAGTCCCTGAGGCTGTGCCTGCTGTGGGTTTGTGTTGTGTCACCTGCTGCTGCTGAAACAGCAGGAAGGAAAATACCAAGCACTACAAAATGAACTTGTTTTTTGGTCACCCCAGAGCAGCAGGAGGCTCCTGCACAGACAAAGGRCTTTGTGATATTTTCAGGATGCTGACAGCTCTGCAGGTTGGCTGGCTCAGCTGCCAGGARTGATCTGCATCATGAAAGCTGGTTGATACCAGGCATCCACAGCTCCTTGTCCTTGCTTCAAGCCCCATAACAAACAAAATGCTGTGTGGCAAACCCTCGCTCTTTTTTTTAGACAACCACATCCCCAGCTTGTCCATACCCATCTCTCACATTTTTGAAGCAGTGAGGAGCAGCCACAGTGCCTGCTTACATTCACAGCATTCACACATTTCTCTGGTGGGTTTTCACCCCCATCTCCTTTAATTTATTTACTGTTTTCACCACTTGATCCATCACATCGTGCTGTTCCCTGCTCTGCCACTTCCCCATTGCTGCACACCTGTGGGACAGGCTTTGGATATTCCCACTGGTGCCCCAGGATTGCTGTTTGAGCTGTAACAACATTCAGAGGCACTCAGAGCAGCCACCTTTGTCCAGAGTGCTGGGGGATCCAGGGAAAAGCAGGGATGTCTTTCCCACCCCACATCCCTGAATTTCTCGGTGATTGGTGTGTGGTGGCAGAGGAAAAGGCAGAACAGGGCAAGTGCTGCTCCCAAACCAGCAGAGTGACCAAGAGGCAGCACTGCCCAGGTCTGCCCTGTGCAGTTAATACCTAAAACAATGCACCATTCTCCTGATTGCTTTTAAAAGGAAAAAAAAGTCGTATTCTTCCCAGGATTAGATTTCTGATCTCCTGTCCTCTCTTGTGGTGGCAAAGCCTGTAATTTCCTTGAGTGTTACAGATTGTCGTGGCCTCTGCTGGATGAAAGCACCTTGATCCCTGGGCAGGCTGCTCTCAGCTGCCTCCAGGGCCTCCCAGTTGGTTTCTGTGGCTTAGCAGATATGGGGAGCTGCTGATGGCACTTGGCACCGGTCCTGGCGAACTTTGCTCAGAGCCTCCTCGCTGCAAACCCGAGCTGGGACCGTGGGAAGTCCACTCCGAAGGCACAATTGTTTCGTTCTGCCGCCGTGCTGACAGCACAGATTGCCAGAGATGCGGGTGCGATGTGCCATCACGTGTTTCTGATGGCTCGTGGTGATTGATGGCACCTTGTTGTGACAAAACCCTCCCGTGGCAGCACCCTGCTCTGCTGGGGTGGCCCGATCTCAGCGGGTGGGGTGGCTTTGGTCGGGTGTTCTGCTGTTTTCCAGGCTTGCTGGCGTGTGTGGGCAGGGGCAGAGCTTTGCTCCAGGTAGGAAAAACATCCCCACGTCTGTCAGAAAACAGTTTGGGGAAGCGGAGAGGAGGAGAAATAACAAACCACAACACTCAGGCATTACAGAAAGGTCCTGTGGGGCACAGTGGGGKGATTGCTGATTCCCCAGAACTCCCATGCTCTGGGCAGGGGGAAGTGGTGGCACRTGGGACAGGGAGATGCTGCAGGGACATCCCAAAAAGCAGCGCTGGCAGCGAGCAGGGTGCTGTGTGTGAGGGCAGCCTGCCCCTCTGAGACGAGGGGTGTCACATAAGGTGTGACCCAAATCCAAGGGAAAGTCTGAGAAAGAGGAGAGGGCTTTGCATGGCAGAGGTTTGTGAGGATTTAACCCGTGGGAGGGATGTGTGAGGCCGGGATGTGTGAGCTCACAGAAAGCAGGCAGAGGTGCCCTGCAGGGGACACCTGTCCCTTGGGGTGACACCAGCGTGTCTAACACCACACCRGGGAGTTCCCCGTGCTGCCAGGCATCCTCAGGGACAGCAGCTGTGCCTGTGCAGCTCCCTGTGGAGTCACACAGCGCTGGTGTGGTGAGAGGCAGCACAGCCCCCGGTGACTCAGCCCGTTCCCACAGTGACTGAGTGGTGACAAGGACAGCCCGGGGCACCCTTTCAGGGCTCTGTGTTCCAGAGAGGGGCTCTCAGCTGCCTGGGAAGTGCTCCCTGCTCAGGTGAGCCTCTCACGGGGCTCAGAGGGACTCAGAGAAGGGGTTGACATCCATGGGGGTGGCACCAGAGCCTGGGGAAGGGAACATTTTGTCCAGTGCTGTGACACTTGTGGGAACAGCTGGGCAGGAAGGGGCTCCTTGGGAAGCTCTGAGTTCCAGCGTTGATCACTGCACTGGACATTTTAAAGCACAAAATGTTATTTCCATGACCTGAACTTCTCATTTCAAGTTCAAATCCGATGGCCAGAGCATGTCACTGTCCCCTCCATTTCCCTCAAGCTCTGTGCTGCCTTCCTCGCTCCCCGCTCAGGCAGATGGAAGCTGAACTGGAGGGATGATTGCAAGTTGGAACCAGCAGCCAAAGAGGGTTTTTTCCCTTCCCTTTGTCCATGCCAGATGAGTATTATTTACAGGAAACACTTTGTACAGCTTCGAGATTTGTTTAGAGAGGGGAGTGTAGGGGAGGAGACAGCTAAAGGCAGAATGGAAATGARAAAGGTCACAGCAATGCTGAAGAAAATCCATAATTTCCTGGAGTGGGAGTATTGCTATTCTGGGGACYGAGGGGATGGTGGGCTCCAGCTCCTGGGGGAGAGTGTGCTGAGGGACAAACTCATCCCTCTGGGACGAGCTTGGCCTCACGGGGCCGAGCCCCAGCAGCTGCAGGGGACAGAGGCTCCCTGACACTGCCCTGTTCCCTCCGCTCCTCCSGAGTCACGTCCCTGGTGCCTGTGCCAGGGAATCTCTCGGGGACACGTTTGCTTTGGCCTGACGTGATCCAGGGATCGCCTGCAGCTTTGTGTGATGGGGGAGAATAAACAAAGGGAGCGAGGATGAGGTGCCCCCCAGGCACCGAGGGGTGACTCAGTGCTGAGCTCTGAGTGCCTGGGCACGTACTGGGGAGAACGAGAGGTCTGGGACAAGTCRGGACAAGGGACTCGCACAGGACAGCCCAGGGAGGTGGCAGGGGGTTGTTGCAGGGAGTTAAGGAGGCTGCAGGCTCTGTTTTGCCTGCAGGAAAAGCTGCAGAGGAGCAAGTGTCGCTCACCTGCCCAGCTCTGTGATGGGGGACTCRGCCACCAGCACCCCAGAAAGGCTTTGCTCTCTGCATTTTTCCACTTCAATCATTCTCCCAATTCTCTCAATTCACTTTTAAAAGCAAAATCTAGGTTCATTTGAATCAGTAGGAATGAGGATGGAACATAATTCTTTGCCGGGGTGGAATTTAATTTGAAGCATTGAAGTTGATGTCGCCAGTCCAAGCCTAATTCTCCTCGTCCTCTTTGCTTTGGGGAAGGTTTTCAAGCTCACTGGTTTTCAGTGTTGTAGTGACAGAAGTCACATGGGCTGCAGTGTCCTTAGCTAAGGTCAGTTGCCAGAAACGCTGTGAAATCCTTAAATCCAGGCCTTTGTCATGTGTTCTTTGCAGCCCACTCTGCCACATGAAGGGCTTTTTCCCCTCTGGTGYCCTGCCCTCACGTGTTAGAGAGCATGTTTTATAAAACTGGCTGTCATGCTGAGAAATGTGAGTTTGAGTTGTGCCCAAACTGCCCCAGAACCACCACACCATGGGGTCTCAGGTGCTTTTTTTTTAATTTAGTGATTTTTTAAAGCAGGTTAATTATGATTCTCAGAGCTGTTGTGTGTTCAACAGCTCAGACCCAACCTGAAGCACTGCCCTGACTAATTACCCTGTGACATTCATCTCCATCCAGCTCCATCTGCATCTGTGAATGCTYTCCCAAATTGCTGTCCTGACAAGTGAGATGCCCCAGTTGTGGAGCCCCACGTCTGAGSAGGGCTGGGGAAGGCTCTCGGTGCTGTGGCTTTGCTGGGGATGTCGTGGCTTGGGTGGTCTCCTCATCCCGCTTGGCAGCTGGAGCAGCAGGCTGGGAGTTATTTCCCGTGGTGGGTTTTTGTCAGATCAGCCTCCCAGCAGTGATGTGAAAGGGTCTGACAGCTGATTGCTGCTCTCAGTGTTGGGAGCAGGGAGTTAATCCGGGCGAGGATGAGCTCAGCCCTTGGGAGCCTGATCCATCTGTGGAGGTTTCAGAGCTTCCTCTGCTGTGCATGGTCCTCCAAGGGCCTCCAGGAAATCATCATCAGTGCTTTAAAATACACCTTTTGTAAAATACATGTGTTGCGGAGAGGGGTGTCTGTGGCTGTGTTTTGTGTGTTTGGCTTTGTTTTCAGAGATCATTGTGGGAGAAGGAAGAGCCCTGTGCTTGTGCCACGATGGAGAAGGAACAGCAAAAAGATGTTTCATGATGTGTGTGGGTTAATGCTGAGATCTTACTGCTCCTTTCATCTCCTTGGGGCCCTGAATACAAGCATGGGAANTGGGTTTTTGTCAGATCAGCCTCCCAGCAGTGATGTGAAAGGGTCTGACAGCTGATTGCTGCTCTCAGTGTTGGGAGCAGGGAGTTAATCCGGGCAAGGATGAGCTCAGCCCTTGGGAGCTTGGTCCATCTGCGGAGGTTTCAGAGCTTCCTCTGCTGTGCATGGTCCTCCAAGGGCCAGCCACTCTCCAGGAAATCATCATCATCATCATCATCATCAGTGCTTTAAAATACACCTTTTGTAAAATACATGTGTTGCGGAGAGGGGTGTCTGTGGCTGTGTTTTGTGTGTTTGGCTTTGTGTTCAGAGATCATTGTGGGAAAGGCAAGAGCGCTGTGCTTGTGCCACAATGGAGAGGGAACAGCAAAAAGATGTTTCATGATGTGTGTGGGTTAATGCTGAGATCTTACTGCTCCTTTCATCTCCTTGGGGCCCTGAATACAAGCATGGGAATGGATATGAGGCAGGAAAGCCTCCCATGCCAATGTGCTGGGTGCTGATTATTGCAGGGGTTTGCATTAAACCCTTTATAGACTGTGCCTCTTCCTTGGTGGATGGTTTTTGGGCTGCTGTTGGCAGAGGCTGTAACACAGGAGAAGGATCTGGAAGATTGGTGCAGGGCAGTCACACAGCTCCTGCTGAGCCAGGAGCAAACCCTCACCTTAGTCCTGGCTGAAAACGAGCAGTGCCCTCATTCCCTGTGGCAGCATTTCAGTGTCCTGAGCCCCTCCAAGTGATGGCCAGGCTGCTCCTGGGGGGCAAACAGGGCTGAGAGCTGATCCCCACAGCTCAGGTGTGCACAGGAGCGTGGGTCAGTGGGTGGGAAAGGACAGAGGATTTGCACCAGGGAAGTGGCAGGGGGTTGTTGCAGGGAGTTGAGGAGGCTGCAGGCTCTGTTTTGCCCACAGGAAAGGCTGAAGAAAAGCAAGTGATGTGGAGCCCTGGCCTGCCCAGGTCTGTGCTGGCAGAGATGTCCCCAGGTATCCATGAGTTGTGGCTTTTCTCCTCCCTCCTCAGCCCCTCCTCTGTGCTGGCTGGGCCCTGCTTTCCCCAGGGCTGTTCACACTCTCCTGCCTCCCATCTGCAGCCTGACCTTGTTTGAATTTCCAGGGGAGCNGTGGGAGAAGGAAGAGCCCTGTGCTTGTGCCACGATGGAGAAGGAACAGCAAAAAGATGTTTCATGATGTGTGTGGGTTAATGCTGAGATCTTACTGCTCCTTTCATCTCCTTGGGGCCCTGAATACAAGCATGGGAAAGGCTGCAGAGGAGCAAGTGATGGGGAGCCCTGGCCTGCCCAGGTCTGTGCTGGCAGAGATGTCCCCAGGTATCCATGAGTTTTGGCTTTTCTCCTCTCTCCTCAGCCCCTCCTCTGTGCTGCTTTCCCCAGGGCTGTTCACACTCTCCTGCCTCCCATCTGCAGCCTGACCTTGTTTGAATTTCCAGGGGAGCCCTGGSCTGGGTTTGTTTGTGCTCCTCTCTGAGCAAACACCTGCCTGCCACACGGGGCTGGCACAGGGCAGGTRTCACCTTGTCCCCTCCCCAGGGGCTCCCAGATGCACAGCAGAGCCCTGGCTCAYGCTCACAGCCTGCAGGAGCTGCCCGGGGCAGGATGTGGGGCGTTTCCAGGAGGTTGGAGCAGAGCCCCAGGGAGAGGAGCAGGCTCAGAGCAAACAAACCCTTGGACTGGCACTGCTGTGCCTGGCAGCTGCAGCCTCTCTGTCCCTGGAGKGGAGGGTGACAGTTGCCCCTGGAGAGGGACATGGATGTCACCTGATGGAGCACAGGTCTGTATGGCAGTGACCTTCTCTGTGCTTTATCACCTGGGCAGAGCCTGTAGAGGGGCTTTGGGCTCCTCCAGGGGATCCACTCAGTGGATAAATGTGGCCTTTTTCCTGGGAAACAGGGGAACACTGCCTCATTGTGTTTGTGGGGCCATCAGTGCCCTGAACCTGCTCCTTGTCAGGTCTCACTGCTGATAACCCAAGTGCTTCCTACTCTGGCAGCTCATCCAGGCACTGATCTCAAAGCTGAGGGAGCTAATATCCTGTGTCACTGAGGACAAAACAAGGTGGAATTTAATTTTGCCTGAGCTGAGCCATCTCCRAGATCTCTGAAGCAGAGCAGGTCCCTGCAGATGATTTCACCCTACCTGTCCCCTCCACCTGGGGCTGGAGGTGACTCAGTGCTGCAGAGCCCAGCTCCTGATGGCTGGGGACTTCCAGGTACTGCTAAAGACAGGCACTGTCACTAATCTGATGTCTCAGCCATCAAATTTAGTCTGTTCCAGTGAATTGTTCTTCTCTGGCTCTGAAAGTGCTCACAGAGAGGTGCTTCAGGGGAGGAAGAGGGGTGCCAACAGGAAGCTGGCTGAGACAACACAGAAACATTTTCTGCTCATGATCTCAGCCTCTGGAGATAAGGCTGGAATTTTGACACCCCCCCCCAGAGCATTCTGCCTCTGTGTCACTCCTGCAGCTCTGGACAGGGCAGGGAGGCTCCTGCCTGGGTGATGCTCCTGCCAGGGGTGCAGGAGGTGGAGGTTGGAGTGGGCTGGAGGGATGTGGCAGTGCCAGGGATCCCCTCTGGACAGGAGGTGTTGGAGTGCTCAGGCTGCAGGAGATGCTGTTTGTGAAAGGGCAGCTCATGGAATGAGCTCTGAACCGTGGTGTCCAGGTCAGCAGGAGTGACCTGAGCCTCCAGACAGGGAAATGCCCCTCAGGCCTGGCTGGCAGCAGGCTGTGCATGCCCCAGGGCAGGTTCTCACTGTGTGGGTCACTCCTGGTGGCACAGGCTGCCTGTTCGGGAGCTCCACCCTGCTGGAATCGCAGTGCCAGGGTCAGTGCCCCGGGGTTTGGGCCACTCAGGAGGAGCAAAATCTGCCCTTTTTTGTGCCAAGGATTTGCCTGGTGGAGACTGAACATCTGGGCTGTTGGGGTGAGTGGCTGGGGGGGCTCTGGATGGGACCCAGGCTCTGTTACAGTGAGTGTGCCATGTCCCATGGACAATGCTGCCTTTCACCACACCCACACAACGGGCTTTGTGCCTCCTGTGTGAGCCCTCTTTCTCTCTGTGCAGGCTCCCTCAGAGGCTGCAGGCGCTGCTCCATGACTTGGGATGGGTTTCACCTGTGCCAGGAGTGATTTCACCCCTGCCTTTTGCCAGGGCTGGGCTGTTTGGTGGTGCCAGGTGCTTGGCTTCTCCCTTGCTGGCAGCTGGARAAGCCCATTAGGAGRRGGARYTGCATTGGGACCACTTGGAGAGGGGTGTGTGTAATCATGGAGCAGCATCAAGAGGTGGTTTTTATAGCTGGGCTTTATTTAAATGAACCCATTCCTCATTTTCCTGCTGCTCTGCTCCAGAGCTGGCTGCTGGAGAGCAGGGTTTGGCAGAAAGGGTGATGCTGGCTCTMGAATTGTTTTATTCATGGAATCAAAAAATATTCTGAGGTGGGACACTCGAGGTTCARCAARTCCARCTCCTGGCCCTGCACAGGACAGCCCCAAAATCCCACCCTGTGCCTGAGGGCATTGCCCAAACACTTCATGAACTCTGGGTTGAGGCCGTGCCCAGTGCCCTGAGGAGCCTGKTCAGAGCCCCACCACCCTCTGGATGCAAAACCTTTCCCTGATGTCCAACCYAAGCCTCCCCTGGCTCAGCTTTTTGCTGTTTCCTGGAGTCCTCTCACTGGTCACCAGAGATAAAAGGTCAGTGCCTGCCCCCTGTCTCTTACAAGGGCTTTRAAGGACAACCCAATAGGATATTGGCACTTACATATTGATTCTATATATTTATTGATTTAAATGAGCTTACTGCTTCTGTGCTGGGTGTCTCTGATGGATTCTGGGCCRTGGGGACTTGTGGCAACCTGGCCCTTCATTAAATGCCTTTAAAAGGTTTATAGAGAGAGTCTGGGGGGCAGAAGGGGAGCACACAAGAAATTTAATCTTGGAGTTGTCTGGCCCCYCACAGACAGAGCTCTCTCCTCCATCTCAGAGTCAGACACCCATGGTCCCAAACCCAGCTCCACGAGTGGCTTGTGAGATCCAGATGGAATCACACTGGAGTTTGTAAAGGCAAACTTGTGCAAACTGCAGTGAAAGCTGATCTGCAGCRTTAGGCACTCAAATATGTCCCAAGTTTGGCTGAAGTTCTCTTCCAGCTTCCCCTGCTGCGGCCACTATTAAATATAATTGTAAGATACAAAGGAAAAACACCAAAGAATGTTATTAGTTTGTGAAACTGGGTTGCCTTGGCTACTTCTGAGGTAGAATTAATGGGAGAAAACCCTCAATTGTATGAGGCCAGGGCTTCATTGTAGTCTCAAATGGTAATTTCCCTTCTCTCCCGTTTAAGGACAGCGGACATTATCTCAGGAATCTATAGATAGTGTCTGAGTCACTCTTTAAAGTACAGCTAAAATGTAAAAAACATTAAATAATATAGCCCTGCAGCTCCTCTGACCAGGGGAAGTGTTTGACACCTCATTTTACAGGCAGGGAGGAGGAGARTTACGTGCAGGGAGTCATGTTGGAGTCCTGATGGTGGCTGAGTGCTTCTGACTCCTCTGCCTGCAGCTGCCTTTGCCCCATGGCTGAGCTGCTCCTCCCTGCCCACCCCTCAGCATCTGCCCAGGGCAGCACCAGCCTCACAGGAGCAGGGAATCAAGATGTGACAGGGCTTGGGGGCAGAGATRACTGCGCCTGTGTGATGTCCAAGGGGAAAAACTGCCATTCTGAGCTCGGGTTTTTTGTGTATGCAGGGAGCTGTGGCTCAGAGCTTGGGCTTGGTGACTTTCAGGCCCTTCTGTGCAGTATCAGAGCATGCCAGGGGATCTGCCCAAGCAGTGCAGGCCCATCATTGTGTGAGCTGTGTGTGTGTG
>CADDXX010000432.1:221677-265564 GCA_902810485.1 Alauda arvensis | reverse complement strand
TTTGGGCACATCTTACATTGTAACCTAAGACAGTGGTTTTGGCCTGGATCTGTAGGCCCCAGGAAGCCAGGAGTGTGGGTCTGTCCAGAGCAGGGAACTGTCAGGGGATGGAGACATCCCCAGTGCTATCTGGACACTGCTGGGCTGTGCTGGTCTGTGCTGTGCTGTGCTGGGCTGTGCTGTGCTGTGCTGTGCTGTGCTGTGCTGAGCTGTGCTGAGCTGTGCTGGGTGCAGAAGGGAGCTGCACTGTCAGATCTCAAAGCCTGCACTCACTCCATGTAACAGAAGCAGGGGTCACAGATGAGCTGGTGCCTCTCTGCTGACTCCAGCACAGTGTGGGACGGCTCCTGCTGGGTCTGGCCCATCCCTTTCCATCACCACCTTTGTTTGGCTTGGGTCCYTTTGTTTGTTTGCTTTTCTGTTTTTACTGGACTGCCCGGAGAGAGCGGGTTCCTGAGCTGCATCCTCCGTTGTTTGTCCTCACCGCGTGGTTTCTGTTGATAATGGGAATTGCTCTCGCTTGTCCTTTTGAGTTTCACATCATGTGAGTGTAGCAGCCTTACTGTGAGGAGAAAATCAATCTCACGTGGGCTCTCCCCTCACTGTTATGTGAATCCAGAAGGTTTGGAGTGGATCATCCAAAAACTCTGGTGTGTTTTGGGGAATGTGTGCATTGACTTGGTTGGAGATGAACAYCTCTGGCAGTTCCCTGGTTAGCTCAAGGTTCAGATTCGGGTAGAAAAGTCACACTGGACGTTTCTCCAGACGAGCTGGATTCCATCCCCCTGCTATCCTGCCCTGTCTGCACCCAGAAGATGTTCCCGTTTCAATACTGGGATGCTTTACATCCATTGTGTTACATCAGCAGCTGCAAGAAGCATGAAACAGTAGAAGACTTAGTCCAGTATTGTCTGGAGGGAGCAATTTAAACATGAGCCTGGCATTGACACAATCACAGGGGTGATTCTGGGCTTTGTTGTGAAGGAGACCCCAGAGAAGTCCAGAGGTTTTGGGTGCCTTTCTGCTGGGCCATATGGCCCCAGCCCGTGGATCTGGAGGGAATTAGTCATTGATTATAAAATGTGAGAAAGTGCTGCTCAGTGAGTGAGCCAAGGTGAGGCTGAGCTGGGCTCTGTCCTGCTGAGGCACATCCGCCACGCTCCATGAGCCACTCTTGGACTGACTGACTTCTGACTGCTGGACTCTTCCCTTCCGAATTCCTCCTGATGGGAACGAGGGGGAAAGTTCCCAATTTGAGCTAAATAAAGCTCAGTGCACCGTTGCTCTCACTSCAGAGTGCTGTGGTGCTGGGAGGGGAGGCTCACAGACGCTGTGTCTGCAGTGGAAATGTTGGATTTGCATTTCTCAGCTCAAACCTGGGGCTCAAACTGCTGCTCCCAGGCTATAAATAGAGGTAACCCCAGCTCACTCCCAGCAGCTGATGCTCTCTGGTCCTGCCCCCACCGCTGGCTTCCTGGCAGTGTCTTCACAGCAGCATATTTTTAGCTGTTGCTTCCTCCTAAATTTATTTTAATTTTTTTTTTTTAGCCAGATCCTCCCTCCTTGCCTTGCCAGGCTGCCAGTTTTCCCTGCTGTTTATCTGCTTTCCAGGACTGTGTCTGGATCCTCCCTCTGTGGAGGGGCAGYGGGGCATCACAAGATAGCAAGTTTGGCTCGGACTCTGCAGCTCTGCCTCCTCTTTGTACATTTTTCTGTCAAGGAATTGCTCTGCCTGCATAAATCTCGTGTTTGCTCCTCATTTTCCCTTTGTCTGAGAGGGGATGAACAGCGTTATTTTGGATTATTAATGTTGTTAACAGGCAGGGAAGCAACAGCTGTCAGAAAAACCTCCTCCAACACAGAGCAAATCAACCCAGCTTGTCCAAAAAAGCTGTGAATGGCAAATTCCAGCTCCCCAGGGAAAACCTGGCAGCCAGGGCACRCAAACAAATCCTCAGAGAGGTTTGCACAAAAAATCCACGGGCTCAGCCAGGGCAGGGATGCTCTGGTGGCTGTGCTGGATGCTCCGAGTGCTGTGTGTGTTTTTCCACTGCAGTTGCTGAAGGGAATAAAGCCCATTTCCTACATGTGATCCTGTCCAAGCCTGCGAGCTCCTCGCTCAGCTTCCGTSCTGCCCCGCCGCCAGACTCACTGCGGGCTTTGAACATGAAAGGGCTGCTTTAACCAGCCCGGCGTGGCTGCAGATCTGCATTCCTCAGCCTGCCACCCATCAGCGATGGCTCTCTCTGGGGTTTTTTKGAGCGATTCTAAAAGCTGGATTTAAACACTGCACCTTGCCTGCAYGCAGGGAGCTCAGAGGTGACTGCTCTGGCTCAAAGAAGAGCTGTTTAAAAAATCTGTTCAGCAGAGGGGAAAAATGGCTTTTCCTTCTTGCTGGCATCCAAAGAAGCAGTAGGCATTTAGAGAGGAGCAAAGAATGAAGAAAAAGATTCAGGGACTGGGTTTAATAGCAAAAAGATGTTTAAAATTTCAGATTCTGGTTATAAGGCACAAGCCGCCAGAAGCTCCAGCCCTTGTCCTGCAGTCAGGGATGGAAAGTGAGGCTGGCTGATGGGTGCAGCACCAGGTACAGCCCTGGAGCAGGCAGGCTGGCTGTCCCTGTGTGTGTGCACAGCCCTGGCKCTGTTTTTGGCTGTCTGGGGGCAGAGCAGGGCCAGGGGGGTGGCTCTGGGTGGTGCTGCCCATGGGCTCTCTCCCTTTCCCAGGAGCAGCCCTGCGGCTCAGCCACATCACCTTGTAGGCACAGAGGCTTTTTATGTTGGAAAAGGGAAGGGAGAGAGCAAACACAAGTGCATATATATATATATATACATAAAAAAAATATATATACAAGCACAGGGTTCTGAGCATGAAACACTTTTTCCATGTCCAGCTGCCAGGCAGCTCTTTTCCCTTCCCTCCCTCTGTCCCAGGCCTTACTGTTATGAAAGTTTTCCTGCCTTTTTTCTATGTATATCTATTTATTTTTAACTATATTTTATTTTCCTTGCTGCACTCTTCTAGCTGACAAGGTTTGTAAGGTTGTGACTCTGTTACAAATCACAGTTTGGGGCTATTCTGCATCTTACATTGATGCTGTTTTAATCCCTTTGCTTCTTGTCCAGCAAATCTGGTAGAAGATAATTTAAATAATACAATTGAATGACATCACCACCCTGGTGGGAATTCCTGAGGACTCTCWGAAATGGGTGAGGAAGGGGAGGTGCATCCCCTGTTCCACTGCTCCGGCCCCACACATGATGGGTTCCCAGGATGAGGGTGCAATCCATCCWGAGAGGAGTCTCTGTAAGTGCAGGGTTCATGCAAATCCTTGAATTCCTGTGCTCTCCTCTCCCAGCAAGGAAATCTGTCTCAGGAAGTGCTGCACTTCTCTCCAGGATAAAACACCCTGGGGCAAGATGTGAATGTCAAAGTCCCACATAACGATTCCTAAAGTCCCCTCTGGTGTTTCTGGAAACSCTAAATACATTTGTGGGTTTGGTGTGTTTGAATAATAACAATTGACACCTTCAGGGAAAGGTGGAGGTCTCTCCTCAGGTGTTTTTTGGTTAAAACAACGTGTAACTCTCCCCTGGCTCCAGGAGAGGATTGTACAGAGCAGATTAATGACAGAACTGTGCCTTGAGCAGATTAATGACAGAACTGTGCCTTGCCAGGCGCAGAGGGATAGCAGGGAGGTGACTCCACACACCACATTCACATGGGCTCCTCATTCCCACCTTCTCCCACAGGAATCACCCGGACCTCCAGCGGGAGACTTCGGAGGCTCAGCGACCAGACCAGCCCCAGTAAGTGAACTCCTCTCTTTGAAACCTCCTCATCCAACTGAATAAAAACCAAAAAAAGGTAAAAAACAGATGGAAAGCGGGAGGTGGCTCTCAGAAATCACCTGTTCTGCCATGGTTTGAAAGGCAAAGCTTGCTGCTGATAAATGCAGAGCTCTCCGTGCTGGAGAAAGAGAGCATGTAAAAACCAGAGTGAGGTATATATATATATTTTTAAAAGCCCCWGCAAACTATGAAAAGAGAGAGAATATAAAATATTCCTTACTGYATAATGGGCCCAGAGACAATAATTAGCAAGCTCCAACCCAATTCAGCACRGGGCAGCAGAAAGCAGGAGTGGCCTGTGGTTGAAATCCACTTCAGTCCTTAGCAGCTCCTTTGGACTCTCCTTAGCTATTACTTTTTATGGGATGTGCAGATTTATGGATTATAAGTGCTTGTAGCTAAATTTACAGCCCTAATTGCAGCCTAATGTTYTGGAAGCTGCTTCTGATTCAGAAGGGAAGCAGGTGGGAGGGTTTGTTTTTCTTGCAAAAGGTGTTTCCCAGCCTCAGGAAAGCAGCAGCAGCAGCAGAATTCCCAGTGCCTGTGAGTACCCGAGGCTGTGTGCTCTGTTTGTGTGTGTGTGACACGTGCTGGGGCTGCCCTGCTGGTTGTCTGCARGTGAAAAATGTCGCTGTTCTCATCTCAAATACTCCAAGGGARGCTGAGGCAGCCCAGATCTGGGCTTTTCCTYSTGSTAGCCCCTTTWGCTGGCTGTGGCAGCCCCTCTGRTGAGCCTGTGCTGCTCCCTGGTTCAAACCCCTGTGGGGAGCTGTGTGTCTCCACATCTTTGTGCATCCCAGACATCATTCTTCATCAGCAGGTGCTTTGTTGCCACTGAAATCTTCCTTTGTGCTCCCTCCTCTGGTACCACAGAATCCTAGAACGGTTTGGGTTGGAAGAGGCCTTAAAGACCATCTAATTCCAGCCTGGGTGACCTCCCCTCGCCATTGCTGCCTCATTTTCTCTGCTGCCTGTCCATCCCCAACCCCCTCAGCTCCCTGCTCTGGCCACACTTGGCTCAGGTTTTATCCCCTCCGGTCCCCTTGGTCTCTGTGTCACTCGATTTGCTGTCCCAATCCATCTCCCCAGCCCTCACATCCTGCCTCAGCTCCCAGCTGGGCTTACCAAAACACTGCTGCTCAGCTTTTCCCTCGGCGTGGGTGGCAGCAGCAGAGCCACCCTGGGGGTGCCTTCCCGGAGCTGTGACATCAGTGCTGTGCTGGCAGCGGCCACCAGCACGTGTGGGGTGGGGAATTAGCCATGGATGTGTGGCTGGACGTGCACTTGGACACCCTGGGAGCTGGGACCCTGCTCAGCCCTGCTCAGCAGCACAGGGACAGCTGTGCGTGGCACAGGGGGACAGTGACACCGCCCTGCTGCTGGCATCTGCGGCTCCACAGCCCTGCCCCATCCCCAGCMGCAGTGGGAGGATGGAATTGTGGTCAGAGCAGGCCACTGGCACCCCAAACTGATGTCAAGTGGCAGCGCTGAGTGATGATTCCTGGGCGGTTTGGGTGTTGTGTGAGTGTCAAAGCCTCACGACAGCAAAGAGGCCAAGAAGGACTGAGCTGCRTTTTAGAGCTGATGCTTCAGAACTCGGCCACCAGCGCAGAGCTGGCAGTTTGGGGCTGAAGTGTGTGTTTATCTTGTGCATGTGCACAAACAAAGCTGCTGCCTCAGCCCTGGCACCGCCTGCTCTCGTGCGCAGACGTCCGAGGACAGAAGGGGGAATTGGTGCAGCTCCAGAGGGAGCTGGGGTGTAGGCAGTCCTCACTGACAGACACAGCACATTTGTTCAAGCCTGTTTTCCTTAGACTCTAATTATATACTTTTCCACTTTTCTGGTGAGAGACCTTGTAAATGTTAATTTTTTTTTCATTTTTTCGAGTTAAAAAAATCAAACGAGCGRTTCAGTCCTTCAGTTTACATCGCAGTAAATATTTACAACTCCATATAACTGCAGCTCAATTTCCCCTTGTTTCAGGTCCAGAKTTTCCCCTCTGCACATCTGGCCTTGCACCCAGAAGCTTTTATTCCTGCAAGAGATAAATTGGGGTTGGGATGAGTGAGCAGTGGTTGCAAGGGAAGCCTTGCAGAAGGGGCTGGGTTGCTGTGGGCTCTTTGCCACCCTAAACAAAGGGAGGGGTGATGTGCATTTCCACAGCCACCAGCTCCTGGCATGCAGAGACATCCACGTGTGGCCTCGGGGTGTGCAGTGAGTGCAGGAACCTGCACAACTGATGTGACATCTTTTGGAGACTTCATTCTGTGACTCAGATTTTCCTGTCCCTCTGGAAGGGCTTGTGTGGCCCCAGCAGTGCTCAGTGAGCAGCAGCTCCAGGGCTCTGGGGCTGGTTTTGTATGGAGTCCCAGGGGTGGGATTCAGAAGTCCCTCTCAGCTCTCCTGGAGCCCTCTCAGGCTCTGTTTGTGTGTGACACGTGGGACTGCCCTGGTKGTTGTCTGCAAGTGAAAAATGTCGCTGTTCTCRTCTMAAATACTYCAAGGGAAGCTGAGGCAGCCCAGATCTGGGCTTTTCCTTCTGGTAACCCCTTTTGCTGGCTGTGTTTTTCAGCCCTTTCAGGCACTGGAAGGGACTCTGAGCTCTCCCTGGAGCCTTCTCTAGGTCACCCCCAGCTCTCCCAGCCTGGCTCCAGGAGCAGAGGGGCTCCAGCCCTTGGAGCATCTCCGTGGTCTCCTCTGGATTCTCTCCTGCACTTCACACCCTTCTGGTGTTGATGTCCCCAGAGCTGGAGGCAGCTCTGCAGGAAGGGCTCTCAGGGGAGTGGGATAGAGGGGCAGAATCCTGGATCTGCTGCTCACAGTTCTTGCCCTGCAGCCCAGGACACGTTTGTCTCTCTGTGCCAGCAGAGCACCTTGCTGGGTTTGRTGGAGCCTCTCATCAGCCAACATCCCCAAATCCTCCCCAGGAATAGTCCTGAACCCTTCTCTGCTTGGGATTGCCCTGACCCAGGTGCAGGGTGCTGCCCTTGGCCCTGTTGAACTTCCTGAGGGTCTCACCCAGCCTGTCCAGGTCCCTCTGGATTGTGTCCCATCCCTCCAGCGTGGCCACTGCACCAGTTAGGGATGGTGTGTCAGGAATTTAGGGATGGTGTGTCAGGAACTTAGGGATGKTGTGKCAGGGAAGTTTCTCCCACTCCATTTCCCCACGACTGCACCTGATGGATTTGAAGGAGAGAAACATCAGCTGCCATTTGCCGTGTGGAGCAGCGCTGTGTTCACAGCTCAGCCAGCAAACAGCCCAGAGCAGTTGGAGTGGAAGGAATGGGGGGATCGTGTTCCTCTCGGGCAGCCAGCTGTGCTCTGCACTTTGATTTGCTTCCAGCCTACAGCTCGGCTTTTGCTAAAGAGGAAGGAACCTCCCTGGCGAGGGGAGCACAAGGAGAGGGTCCCTGGAAAGGCAGAGCTCAGTGACTGAGCTAAAGCAGCACATTTTCCCCGTGTAGGTGAGGGCAGGGAGGAGGACGATGCCTTCCAGCYGTGTTTCAGCAGCTCTGCTCTGGCCCGGCGCTGTTTGTGGCTCAGGTGCTTTGTTCAGGAGAGGTCCCTGAGGGGTGGGAGGGGAGCAGGTGCCTCAGCTTTCCTGTTTCAGCCTTTGTGTGGCTGCGAGCCTGCCTGGAGCCAGGGGCAGCCCGCCAGGGCCAGGCCAGGCAGGGCTTTTCCATCCAAAAAAGCAGGAGCACAGCTTCTGCCTCGTCAGCAGCTGGCTGGGGATCAGCCACAACTTGYCTCGGCGCTTTTTGGAAGTGCAGGGCATAATTTGGAGAGGCAGGAAGTCAAGGCCAGCTCTCTGGGCTGTGGTGGAAAGGGGCACTCACTGGGACCTTKGCTGGGACAGTTTGTCTTGTGCTGCCTAAAGGCTTCTCTTGGGTAGGAATTGMGGGGAGCTCCCATCCAGATGTTGTTTGCAACATCTGCTCAAGCCCCTCGTTCACCCATCGTGCTGATGGTGGCAGCTGGGCCAGAAGCCACASTGGGTGGACCAGAGTGGGCTGGGGATGCAGGAGGAGGGAGGTGGAGGTGCAGGAGAAGTGAGGTGGCTCAAGGCTGCAGATTTGAGTGGTTTGAGCCTGTGAGTTTCAGCTCAGGGCACGAGCTCTAGCACCCCCCTCACCCTGATGTCACTGCACTGCCACACTGCCCAGGGCACCCCTGAGGTCTCTGGGATTAACAAAAAAAAAATATATTATAGTCTTACTGAAACTTTCAACAAGATGGGCACAGATAATTCTTGTCTTGCTTGGTTTTTCCCTGATCAAGCCTCGCATTTTCCCTTTAATAATTATGGATGTTCCYATTTCATAGCTTGGGAGAACAGAGCAGCAGAGAAGCTGAAAGCTGTGCCTTGAGCACTGCCTGTGAGTGCAGGGATCCTTCCCCATGGGCTCTGAGATGGAAAGGTGTGAGGCCAGGTGGGTGGGAGAGCTGAACACACATAGCTGAGGGCACAGTTTAAATTGGCATCATCGCTTTAACAGGGACAGCAGGATTTCAGCAGGGCTCTCTAATTTGGACTGCTCAAAATTCACAGTGGATATGACAACAGATATTGCTGTTTCCATCTCTTGACTTATCCCTTGCCCTGAGCACCATCTCCTCTCTCTGTGCCTGGAGTCAGTGAGAGGACAAGTCATGGGGCTGCTTTCTGTGAGTCCCTGGTTTCACCAGAACAGTGGAGAGAAACAAAAGGGATGGCAGGAGCCGGGGGCTCCCCGCTGGAGCGTGCATGATGCCTGTTACATAAGCAAATYCAGAGTGCTGTAAAAGCCATGAGGTGTGCGAGGGGCTGTCCCTCAGGGGAGCGCTGTCAGAGCTGTCACACAGCTGCAGCTCAGGCGTGGGCACCGCCACTCACAGCACAGCCCTTCCACGTGTCAGCATGGTATCTGAGGTTGGAAACCTCCTGCAGACCTTGCTCCAAGCCCTTCAGCTTGTCCTGTAGCTGGGGTGCAGGCTGGGAGTGCAGCACTCTGGGTCCAGCTGGGGAGGGATGCACAACCTGCACTGAGGTGCCAGCATCTCCTTGGTGCGTGGGGAAATGTCCTCAAGGCACCAGGGCTGGTTTAGATTCGATACCAGGGAACATTTCTTCTCTGGGAAGGTGGTCTAGCATTGGAGCAGGCTGCCCAAGGGAGTGTGGGGTTACCATGCCTGGAAATGTTCAGAAATCGTGTGGGTGTGGCACTCGAGGCCATGCCTTGGTGGTGAGCACTGCGGTGCTGTGCTAATGTTGGACTCAATGAGCCCTTGGAGTCCTTTTCCAGCCCCAATTCTGCTGTGGTTCTGTGTCTGTGGCACAGAGGTGCCTYTCACTGTGCTGGAGCAGCTCAGGGGTTAAACTGGAGCCCGTGGCTGCAGCCTCATGGCTCTGGATGTGTCCTCAGATGAGGTCACAAGRATTCCTTTGGGCAGCCTCTATTCCCCTTTGTCTGAGGCTCCRAACCGGCCACCCCAGCTGTGCAATSCCCTGCCAGAGTGTCCCCTGCACCACCCTTGGACAAACCCTGCCTGGTCACACAGCACACATGGCCTTTCTCCTCACCAGGGCCAGGCAGCAGAGGGTGCAGCTTGGTCACCAGCCAGCCTGGAGAGTCCCCTGTGCTGGAACTGTCCCCAGCTCAGGTGCCTCCTTCCTTTGGGGACACACACACACACACAGGGGACTTGTGTAACGCTGTCATGTGGACTCTGAGCTGCCTGGCACGGTCCTGTGGGGCTCCCACGTGCTCCCAGCAGAGCTGAGTGTTACTCACAGGGAGGGAGGGAGGGAGGGAGGGAGCGTGGGTGCACGGCTGAGATTCCAGGGCAGTGCTGGGTGCCCTGGGCTGTGTGCTGGTCAGAGGATGTGCTCTGTGCTGCTCAGGGGATGTGCTGAGTGCTGGCTGCTCGTCCTGTTCCCTTACAACACCTCTGGTCCATCTCCAGGGCTGTGTGTGAGCTCGCTGAGTCCCCAAAAAGTGAACRCTGCAGGTGAGGAGGTGCATCTCGATGCTTTTCCCACAGCACTCTGGTGTGAGGAGAACAGAGGCAGTAAAATATAAACCAGTGGTCCAGGAATGATCAGGGCTTTAATGCTCTGCAGTTTTAGGGGGCTTCAGCTGCTGACTGTGTTTTAAGATAACAATTTTYCCCGCTGGAGCGTGATACAGATTTGTTGATGAGTTCTGAGGAGGGCCACAGGGCTCCCCTGAGGAAAGGAAATGTAGAAATGCAGTGTGGTTCCTCCAGGACAGCAGCAGAAGTCCTTGAGCAAGGTTAATTCTCACCTCATCACCAGGCATGTCTGGAGGAAGCCTTGAGAGCTGTTTCAGTAGAGCCTGACATCAGGAGCAGCAGGGAGAGAGGGGACAGGAATGGCAGTGACCTGAGGGACCTGACCCCAGTGAATGGGAATGACCACCGACCTTGAGGTGTGGAGAGACCCCCTCCCCTGTTTGGGGCTCTCCAGGAGGGTCAAGAGGGCGAGAGTAACGGGAGGGAGGGGCCCAGSAGGGAAAACATCAGCAGGGGATTGTGGAAGAGTTAATRTTTATCTGAAACTCCTYCTGCTCTCCCAGGAGGGTGAGGAGTGCCCAGTGCTGCCTCTCCTCCCGCTCTGCCCTGCCAGCTGCTGTCGATTGTTCAGCACAGGGGTGGTAAAGAGTGAGCAGAGAGCCTGAGTGCCTCCAGGTGATCTGCCCTGCAAGGAAAGGTGCCTTTATCCTTCCCAGCCGCCTGGGTGTGGATGGGTTAAAGCCTGGAGGCTAAAACACACTGCTGCCCACATCCCTCCTTCCTTTCCATTCACCTTCTTCCTTTCTCCGTTCTTCCCCGGGGGTTTCTCCCTTCCTCCCCAGCCTCAGGAGCAGGGCCATGAGGCGGCTTGCAGGAGGCAGCGCGGTGGGGTTTGTGCTCCGCGGGGCCGTGCAGCTCCCCCGTGCCCTTGCTTTGTGTTCAGCACCTTTGAGGTCTGGGGCAGGAAACGTGCTTCGAGCCTGTTCCTGGGAAAACATCGCTTTTATTGTCCCCCTTCCAGCGCCTTGGGCTCTGGCAGCGGGAGCCGTGCTAGCAAACAGCGGGATTTGGGGAGGAATCTGAACTGCTCTGCCCAGGGGATAACGAGAGACATTGGAGAGGAACTTCCAGAAGGACTGGGCTGTCTTGGGGCTGCTCCCTCAAGACATCTGCCTGCTGCGATGTGCAGGGCTCCTTGCAGCCTGCTGCGATGTGCAGGGCTCGCTGCTGGGATGTGCAGGGCTCGCTGCTGGGATGTGCAGGGCTCCCTGCAGCCTGTTGGAATGTGCAGGGCTCGCTGCTGCCCGGGGGCTGGGCTCTGTTCCTCCCTCTGCTTTGGGGATGCTGACACCGCAGCGATGCAAATCCTCAATGTCGGAAGGCAATAGGAAAGAGGAAAGGAAAGCAGCGCTGCYGTTTGTGATTGCCCAGGCTGCCCAAAGGTTTCAGCGGTGTCTGTAGAGCCCGGAGCCTTTCCTTGGGGGTTTATTCATCCCGCTGGGCAATACCCATCCTTCTGCCCGTGCCAGGAGAGCAGCGCCAGGCTGTGCCACAGCCGTCACTCTTGGGTTTTCCCGTGTGACCTTTTTGGGGCCGAAACGTGTCACGTGGACCGTGCTGATCGCAGAGGGGTCCTGTCAGCACACAGGGGTCCTGTCAGCTCACAGGGGTCCTGTCAGCTCACCTATGGAACAGCTGTGCCTTCCCTCCCAGCATGGCCTTGGCAGCGGGGCTGAGCGATTCYTTTGGCAGCYCWGGGGATGGAGGCCGTGCCCTTGCCTCTGSCTGGGTGKWTATCAGTAGGAATCGGTGCCGGATGGCTCGGGAGGGTGCTGCAGGCTGTCCGGGCATTGGGCAGCCCCGCTGGAGGTGCTAACGCTGCCTGCCCGGGCCGGCCGCCAAGTGGAAGTTTCCGTGCGGGCCAAGCCCATCCCTGCAGCCGCACATCCCTCCGGGCACAGGAGCATCGGGCACAGGAGCATCGGGCACAGGCTCTGCAGGGCTGCTCTACTCCCCTACACCCTGCCCGGGGCATCGCAGGGAGGGAAAACCCTCCCAAACCCCACCTCAGCTCCGCCGTCACACCGGGGAGAACACCGACAGCTCCTGCCCGGGGCACAACCTCCCACCATCGCTTCTGGCAGGCTCGGAAACGCTGCCCTGGCGTGGGGAGGAGGGAGAAGCGGTGCCAGGGCCCCGGGGGAAGCCCCCGAGGGGCTGCGCAGGAGCGGGGGATGTGCCGGACTCGGGAAGCAGCAGCAGCAGCAGCAGCAGCAGCGCAGCCCGTGATGCTGAGCTGGGAATGAAGTCAGCCTTCATCAGCCGAATAGTTTATGCATGAATCGAAACTTCAGACCTGGCAGAAGAGCGGGAGAGGGGGGGGAGCGTGCAGGATCTGCGCTCTCTTCTAAAATGCTGGAGCCAAGGAAGGAGGAGGGGATAGAGGAAATAGCAGGAAAATAAGGCTGGGGAAGTGGGGAGAGATTTGAGAAGCTGGATGAGTTGTTCGCTGTGTTATTGCGAGGAGCCAAGTTCCTTAAGCATCTCCTGGTGGATATTAAGAGGGAGCTGTGGAGGCTGGAGCGTTCCCCTGGACACTCGCACGCTGTAGCTTTAAGACTGTTTTACAGAGGACTCGGGATTTCCAGTTTTTCCTGCGCCTGCTGGAGTATTTCAGGGAGTTACAGGATTTTTTTCGGGTCATGTACCCCCTTTTCCTTTCTTCTTCCTCCTTTCTCTTTCCCTCTTACTTTTCTTTTTCATTTCAAAGAGACAAAGCTACTTCAGTTTGGAGCACAAACATATGATCAGCACATGGAAATGTGGTAATTTGGATGCATTCATGATTGCAACAGATTGAAGAAATTAGACCAGACAAAGAGCTTTTTTTGGAAGAAGAGGAGGAGGAGGCAAGGCAAGGAGGGAGGGAGACTGGGGGAAAGAAGGGGACGCCACCGAAAAAAGGGACGGCCGTGACACGCGGATGCTAAATATATCCCGTGGTAATGGAGAGGGACCGGATTTCAGGTAGGCTATTGATCTTTTAATGTGCTGTATTCTACCCCTGCCCTCCTACCATTCCAGCAGCTTCTGTACTTTGAGAAGAGGAACAGCCCCGCTCCGGGTGGATTTCAGCCGATTCCTTTATTTATTTCCTTTTTTTTTTTTTTTCCCTTGCAACGCTTCCCTTCCMYWTTTTTTTTTTTTTTTTTTTTTTTCCATCCTCCTGAGCCCTCGAGACAGACGGTGATTCCAGCAGAAGCCGGGAGGGGAGGGGGACGAAGGGGGGAAGCAGGGGGGAAGAAGAAACTGCTTTCTAGGTCTGGATTTCATTTGGAGTGCCTCTCTCTCCCCCCTCTCTCGGCTCCCATGTGCCGCCCGGCGCGGGGGGATGAATGCTGAGCCTGTTAGCTCAGAGCTGCGAGCCGGGGACAGAGAGGCAGGGAAATCGCCCAGCTCTTGGCATGGAGACGCGCTTCTGCTCGGAAGGTTGGCTCCTGGCTCTSTGTGTGTGTGTGTGTGTTGTGGCGGAGCTTTTCCTGCTTTGCCAGGATCTTCCCTGGGGTGGTTTTGTTGGKTTTTTTTTTTTTGCCCTCCCATCCCGCCTGGCTGCTCAGGAGCTGCCTGCGTGTTCCAGGGCTGGGTCCCTGCTTTTGGTGGGACTTCACCTGGCTGGGGGGAGAGGCTGGAGAAGGGGGGGCCAGGCTGGAGCAGTGAATAATTCCATAGAATCCCCCTGTTCTCCCGCGATTCCCGCCCAGCGGGGAATGTCTGAGCGGCTCCAAGGGGCCGTGGGGCTGCCGGGGGGTGGCTGTGGCTGCTCCTGGTGGCACGGACAGGGGACAGGCTGTGCTGTCCCCCTCTGTGCGTGAGCAGGACAAGACAGGGGGTTTGTGGAGGGGGTGTCCATCCTCCCAGCCGCCCCATAGCACAGCTCGGCTCAGCCTCCCGCGGCACCAGGGCCCCTTGTCCTGGGCGTTCCCAGGCGGCCGCCGGGCATCGGCGCTGGGAGGGAAACCGCAGCGACCGGAGGAAGCGCTCAAGCCAGGGTGGAGCGAAGCTGCGGCCGAGGGAGGGCTGGGCCTGTTCCAGACCCACCGTGCCCCMTCGCAGGGATGTGCTGAGAGAGCAGCCGGGGCCCCCGGATAAGGATTTACCTGCRGGAGCATCCTGCGCTCCTCTGCGGAGTGCGGCTGGCACCTTCTCACCCCTCTGTCCATCTCTCTCTGCTTGTGCTTTCTGCTCKGGTCTGAGCCACTTCAAAGCATTCCTGAGAGCTGCTTGTAGCTCAGRGCCTGGTGGGTGTTTCAGCTTTGGGCTGGAGAGCCTGTGCCACTGGGCAGGGACGTGCAGGGGACAAGGGGGTGACAAGAGGGGTGTGACCCCATCCTTGGTGCGGTGCTGGGTCCAGTTCCTCCTCACAGAGGTGCTGGGCAGCTCTGCAGAAGGTGGCTGGGGAGGAAGGGGGCTCCCTGGTGATGGGATCCTGTTTGTTCTGAAGGAGCAGCGAAGGTGGGGGTCTCTCAAGCCGTGCAAGGAGCAGAGCCCTGCTGCCCTGGCTGTCACTGCTCCCAGGGAATGCAGCACACGGGGAATGTGGGCAGGAAGACCCAGAGCATCTTTGTGCAGAGGTGCAGGAGCTCTTGCTAAATGCCCTGGAGCAATATTTGCAAACCGACTTCCAAGTGCATCTGTGTTTCCCTGGCCTGGAGCTGGCTTTTCCATGGGTGSCTCAGATGTGGCTGGGCTGTGGGCAGGGATGCAGGGAGGACACGTGGCTGTGCCTGGTGGCATGGGCCAGGTGTGCAGAAATGTGTGCCTTCAGCTGAGCAGGTTGCCAGGGTGATGGACACAACCACCCTGCCCTCACTGAGATGCTCTTGTGGGACCTTGGAAAGGTGCAGAGCATCCCAGTGGTGTTTATACATGATTTGGGCATGAAATATGGGATGGGGAAATAGATGACCTGAAAGTCTGGTCTCTGATCTGCTCCACAGGGCCCTGCTCGGAGGGGTCAGCACAGGCAGGGAAAGCTGCTCAGCTCTATCAGAGGGAATGGTAAACCATGTGTGGCAGAGCTGTTCTTGAAGAGATTCTGGGCACAGAAGTGACAAATTACGGTTGGAATCAATGATTTTACATGTCTTTTCCAGCCTGAGTGGTTCTGTGATTSTGATATCACCAGGCTGTGCTGCTGACTCCCAGGTCCTTGGCGCAGTGTGGATGCACAGGGAGGGCTGCTCAGCTCACCCTGGTGCTGCTGATGTGCTCTGGGGGTCCCRTGGGCTGTGGGCTCTGGTGGAGGAGAGGAGCAGGGAGCAGGGCTCAGTCACAGCCAGCAGGATGGCTGGGCCCTGGATTTGGTGACTGAGAGATGATTTGGATGAAAGCAGATCCGTGCCACACTGGGGGCCGKGTCCCAGTCACTGCTCTGGCCCTGAAATGCTTTTAATTAGTCCTCAGCTGTGGGTGGGAAGAGCTGACTGGGAAGAGCTGACTCCTGAGCCGAGTGTGGGGCTGCTGGATGGGATGAGGGCTCTCCAGAGTGTCTGGGAATGGGCCTGGCCTCTTCTTTGAGCTCTGCTGTCCCACAGCTGCTGGGCTGGGCGTGTCCCCTGGGGTGTCCTGTGCCCTGGGGGAGCTCGGGCTTTCCTCCCCAGAGCCGTGTCCCTGACCCAGGCTCCCATCCCAGGGCATGACAAACACCTCGAGCTTCGGGGGAAGGCATGGAAGGTGTGAGGTGAGGCTGTAGGTGTGTGCCAGGCTCTCTGCCAGCTGTGGGGCAGCCAGGGGCTGCCTGCTCTGTACCAGCCTCAGGTGGGTGCTGGCAGAAGAAACACAATCCCACAGAACCTGTTTGTCTCTTCTAATGCACTAAACTCATTTCTCACACATTTCTGAAAGCTACGAAAGCATGAAAAGCACTAGGTCTAAATGGRTTTGTTTCCAGGCATGCCGCTGCTCTGGTTTTGGGGCCGGGAGCCGTGCTCTGGGCTCTGTCCCTCGCTGCCAGGTTGCGCTGGTGGCAGTGGCCTGGAGATGGCTCTCCTGTCTTTCCCTAGCGGCCGGTCCCTTTGAGTCTCTCTACAAAGCTGTGATTGTGAGCGCCGCGGGGCCTCTTCTGAAAAGAAAAGGAAGGGTCTGCAGCTCCCTGAGCAGAGGGGATTTGGTTACTGCCCTGGTGCAGCCGCGATGGGAAAGGATGTCTGATGTCCCAGTGAAATTATTCGTGTCACCTTGGGAACTGCACCGGGAAAAAGCTCATTTTAAGGGCTGACAGATGATGATGATGAAGATGTGATCACAACCCCTGACTGCAGTGAGTGGCATGTGCTGGGCAGAGCCAGGTGTGGGGGCTGCAGGTGCATAGAAGGGAGATAAAGGCTTCATTAACCCGTTGGTGACCACTCTGAACCTTTCAGTGACATCCACTGCTGGTTTGTTCTTAGTTTGACATGGCTTTATCCATCATCCTGAGCAGCAGGCACACCTGATGGCAGTGTGTGGTGGGCAGGGGCTGTGTGCTCACAACAAAACATCTTGGATACTCTCAGAGCTGCCTGGGAAGCACCACACGCCTGGGCTGAGACAGAGGAAAGGAAAGCAGGGCTGCTGTTTGTGGTTGCTGGAGGTGTGAGGGGATGTACTTGTTTCTTCTCTTTTTAAAATAAAAGTTAATCTAAAGGTGTGTGTCAGGGCAGAGGGGGTTGAGGTTGCTTCTGGTGACTTCAGCTATCTTTGCTGTCTCAGGTTTCTTTCCTAGGAAATGGCAGATAAAAGCCTGACGTGTTTTTAGTGGTTTCTCACAGCCTTACACCTGATTTGCCAGACATTCYCCCTTTTCCTCTGGCTTGCAGCACACCAGGCTGTGTGTTTACAGCCTGGAGGTTCCACCTCCTGTCAGATCCCACTGCACCCACCCAGCCCTGGCACTGGGGGACACCTTCCCGTGTGTCCTGAGCCCTCTGCCTGCTGTCAGTGTCCCCTGGTGCTGAGCCCTGTCTGCTGCTGCAGTTTAAAAACCACCTGTACCTTCACTCTGTGTGCTCTGTAGTGACCTGTGGTGGCTGCAGGTCCTGGCTCAGTGATCAGGAGCTCCCTGCAGGGTCTCTCAGGGAAGGCCCTGGGTTTTTTGGGGGGCTCTGGAGCTGCCCCTGCAGGCTCAGTGTGTGCASAGAGCTCGGTGCTGCTCCTTTGGCTGCTGCTCCTGCCTGGTGCATTCCCCTGGTTGTCTGAGGCGTGTCAAGGTAYGAGGCATCATCCATTTCCTGATGTCTGCTCTTAAATCTGCTGGAAATTCTGCTCATCTCCATTAAATATGGCCCCGCTGTGGGGCACAACTCATCTCTGGCCTGACAGAGCAGGTAACACTGCTGAGCTTGGCCAGCCCCAGGCCTGCAGCTCCTTTGCAGATTTTTTTTTTTACTTTGCTGGATGACTTGGAGCCTCCCAGCAAGGCGATTCCCATGCTGCTGGGGTGAGGGAGGACATTTCTCATGCGAGTCAGGGCTCTTCCAAGGTCCAGCATACCATGAGGCTGAGTAGGAGCGAGTACGTAGTTAGGGAAGTATGTCTGGGTCAACACATGTCTTGTGTTGCCTTAATGATCTCAGAAGCACAATCTCCGTGTCCTGTTGGCTTTTCCATGCAGTTYTTGCAGCTGGAACTCGTGGACAGAGTTGCTAGAGAGCAGAGGATGCCCTGTGCTGGGAGTGCTGGGCTCAGGGCTCTGAGCATCGTGTAGGCAGCCAGCCCCATGTTAGGAGCTGAGAAAATGTAGGGGGAATTCCCTTCTCTGCCTCTGATGTTCTGTAAATCCTCGGGAAAAGGTGTTTGTGCTGCCATTCCCCTTGGATTTCGGGGGAGGATGTGGTGTTTTGGGTCTGTGCCTGTCAGTGAAGGGGTTGCAGAGTTTGCAGCTGGGGAACTCGGAGCTGTTCTGACACTGCAGCCAGGAGAGTCCCTAAATCAGGGCTGTGAGTGGGGTCTGGAGCTGTTCTGTGTGGGCTGTCAGTGCTTGGTGGCTGCTCTGCACAGCTGATGCAGACAGCACCCTTTGTGTGTGTGCTTAGCCAATATCAAGGTGGATCTTGACCCATTTTAAAGAACTTTCTAGGTCTCTATCCATTGCTTCTTCCAGCAGTGCCTGTTTGCCAGGGCAGCTTCCCCTTTCCTAAGCACCAGCACTGAAAACTTCATTTCCCCATGGCTGAGCAGGGCATGGCCCTCCCTGTCCCACAGCACTTCAGGTTAAATTGATTTATCCTGTACCCTGTGCTGCCTCCCTGCCACAGGAGAGCTGTGAGCCYGTGGATGGAGCTGCTGTCTGAGTGCAGGTGAAGTGGAACAGCCCCTCAGTGTCAGGTTTAGCAGAGTTTTGGGTTGCTGATGCCAAGAGTGTTGTTAGAGACTTATAAACAGCTCTGGATTGGGGCTTGGGGTGGGGGGAGAGAATGGGCAGGGGTTTGCAGGTGAATAAAAGGCATCAGTTTTACAAGCAAATAATCACACAATAAATCTGAGAGTGTGTTTTTTTTTTTGTGGAATGACAGCACAGGTTGCAAAGGATGCAAAAAAGATCACCTGGCCCAGCCTTTTGTGGAAAAGGGAGCCTAAATAAGATCATCTAGCACAGTGAAAACCTCCATCAGTGGGGACCCCACCATGTCCMTGGGGAGCTTGTTCCAATGACTGATTGTTCTCCCTGTAAAAAATGTCTTTTTTGTATCAAAACAAAGATTTATTTTTTTTTTCCCCATGTGCAGTCAGTGCTGCATGAACAGATCCACATTAATTTTGTGATGACATCATTACCAGGTAGCTTATAAGCTGAAATTGCTGTTCTTAAAGCAGATTCTGGTTTCCAGATTGGCAGGGGGTCAGGGTTTGAGGGGGAGCCTGCCATGAGCACTGCAGCATCTCCAGCTTGCAGCTTTGGCCATGACGTAACTCAAGGCTGAGGAAATAATGGTGGGTTTGCATTTCCCTGCTGCCTGCTCGGCCTGGAAAGTTAAACCATGTTATCAACACAACCCGAGTTTGGTCTCTGGCACATTGGAGAAGACAAATACGCATCATTTGGTACTTCTGTAATCTGATTTTTTTTTCAGAACCCCATTGGGTCAAGGCACARAGRTGTGGGCACCCTCTGCTGTGGCTGYTCATGGAGGGATTGGTCCAYASATTCTGAAATTRTATATTCTCTCCCTAAATCCCCCAAATCTGGGCTCTCTCTCCACAGCTTCCCAACCTGGGCCACATCTGTGGATGCCAGCAGCCCACCCCCTGCCAGCTGGCACTGCCTGCCTGCATGTAGCMCTTTCCCCTCCCCAAGGCTGCAGGATGTGGGTTCTTTATTAGTTTCAGATGCTTTTTTTTTGCTTTCCAGGGTTTTGTGCTTCCGTGTCTTGCTCATGGTGATGGAGGGGCCTTGGTGTCACAGGCCTTGTTGATGAGAAGAGAAGCTGACATGAGGGGTTTGGGGGGCAGGGGCTTGGTGGGTGTTTTCTGGGTGTTTTCTGGATGTTTCCTGGGTGTTTCCTGGGTGTTTCCTGGGTGTCTGATCCCTGGCAGTGCCAGGGAGCACCAAACCTGCCCAGCACACACAGCAGGGAGTGACCCACGTTGGCTGAAGCAGCTCTGATGAAGCCAGAGCCTCTGTCAGGGGCCAGCTGAGTGTTTGAATCCATCTGGGTGGTGCAGGGGCACAGATGGAGAGTTCAGATCCTGGGCTGGCAGGGAGGCTTGTGTTGAAGGACACCCAAGGAGCTGAGTGCTGTGAAGCTGCAGGCTGGGGATCAGGGCTAGAACACAGGATGTGAGTGCAGGGACAGTTTCTGCTTTAGCTGGGAGAAAAAGAAKGAAGGAAAAAAGCCCTGCAGGTAACAGCTGTGTTGGGCAGACACATCTGGGTGTGGTAAGGCAGGTTTTGGTGCCTGGGTCYGGGATTTTGTCCYTGTGCTGCTGACTTTGGGTGAGCTRCASCAAGTCATGCACTCCCTGTGTTTCAGTGCTTCCCAGATTCCTGCTTGGATTTTAGTTTTGGACCCTGTTTGAGGTCGGGGAGCAGCAGGGTCCTGTGTGAGGGTCTGGATCTCTGCTCCTCCCTCAGGAGCCTCTGGTGCTGCTGGAGCTGCTGAGCCCTGGCTCTCCCCAGGCTGTGAGCAAAGAACTTTCCAGACCTTCTCATCTTGAGTGGTGCTGGAAATGCAAAGCTTKGTGCTGCCCTGACCTGGGGGAATCGAGGCTTGGGAGGCTGAGCCCACGGCAGTGCTGCCCTGCCCACGGGTGTTAGGTGTGGATCTCTGTCACTGCTGTTGCTGTGACACTGCTGCAGGCAGCCCAGCTCTGCTCAGAGGGTTTGGGTGATGATTGCTGCCAGTGTAGCTGGAGGCAAGGTCCTGACAGCTTTTACAGAAACATTGTGGGGTCTCTTCACAAGGTGACTTGTAGAGAGTGGATTGCCTGGGGCTGCACAGGACATCAGCCTCACATCTCCCATTTTCCAGTCCAGAGGCCTGTTTCCTTGACTACACCGTGCGTAAAGCAGTGCAAAGAGGCTTTTCCCACTGCTTCAGCTGACCTTTTCAAACTGTACTGTGTAAAGAACATCCTTGCTGCTTTTTTAGCACGTACATGGGGGGATCCCTGCATGAGAAACACCTCGATTGGCTTCACTACCCCTCGGGATCCCTCTGGGAAATCTGTCCTGTCTCAGGTGACTGACATCCCTGGGCTGACCCTCTGGGGTTGATGCCTTGAGTTTTTAGCTTTTATGTTTTTCAGATCCTGTCCTGCATTAGGGTGTAACTCTGAACTCCATACAGAGTGTTAGTAAGCTCTCTTCGAATTTTGGTCAGACAAAACAATCCTTCCAGGCCTGAGAACCAAGGTCACAATCACTGCCTCAGACCTGTATAAACAAAAGTGAATTGGGGGGAGCAAACTGGGAGAATGTGACTTCATTACCTGAAGCTGTAATTGGACAATTAACCCCTGATATGTAAATGGACCAAACTTAAAATTGTCTGAACACCTCGTGACCATCGTCCACCTTGGGTGTAGCCCCTTCCAGGCTTTGCACTGCCCAAGGTGCGTCTATTGGAGGCCTTTAATAAACACCCACTTTATTCTCTAACTCTGCCCAGCCTCTGTTCTGGGGAGCCTCTCCAAGGGTCACGCTGCCCTTCAGCAGCTGCATCCCGCAGTCCCGGCCGCTGCTGTGCAGCGAGGGGCGGATGTGTCAGCATCCCCGGAGGCTCTGGCCATCTCTGACTCACGGGTCTGTCACTGCCGCTGACTCATCCCCATCCCCAGGGACCTGCCGGGGCTGGGAGCGGGGGGGCAGGGGCCAGGCGGGGGCGATGACTCGTGGGACACGGGTCCCGAGTGTGGGACACGGGTCCTGAGTGTGGGACACAAATCCCGAGTGCAGGACACGGTTCCCGAGCGCAGGACAGGGATCCCGATGCAGGACAGGGATGCGCGGCTGCGGGAAGCGCTGATGCGGCGCTCCGGGGGCTGTTGATGCTCCTGGCTCACCCCGCGGCCGGAGGGATGAGGTGGGCACTGCCACGTTCCCTGCCCAGCCCCCGGGAGAGCTGCCTGCAATCCCTGCTCCAGCCTCCCCCTGCCCACCCCTGCATCGCCTCCCGCCGGCCCCAGAGATGTCCCTTCACCCTCTAGGTGTCCCACTTGAATTTCACCTCTGAAAGGTTGTGTCTGRCTGTAAAAAGCAAATAACTGCTGCGGTTTAGAACCGAGGACAGTAAATGTTGATTTATGTCCTTGTAGGGAGGGGTTTTATTCAGTAAAATGGGCAGTGTTTATCACTACGGTGCTAAAAGCATAGGAGTGCCTCTTTCCTAAAAGCATCAGGGTTCTCCTCTCCTGAACAGATTTGCTTTTTGGCACGGCTTTTATTTACTAATGAGTCAGGATTTAGGCAGCAGCAGGAGGGAATGATCYCGTGGCACTTTAAAGCGGGGCTGTTGGAACTCCTCTTCCTGCCCCTGCGCTGGATCGCTCTGCGCCCTTGCGTAAATCATTTAACACGTGTGCTCTCACTTCCCAGAGATGGAAAATGAGGTGGATACCTTCCGCTTTTCCTTGGCACTTCAGGAGCCGCTGCTCGCCGGCAGCTGCGAGGGATTTGCGGTGATAAAGCCGGGAATTTGACCCCTGGATGTGTCAGCACCCCCAGGCAGGGCTGGGATGAGGCTGCCCAGGGCTGTGGGTTGGTGCTGATTTGAGGTTGGGGCTGGGTGTGGGTGGACATCGGGCTGGGGACACGAGTTGTTCCCACTGGATCCATCTCTGCTGGGGGGTGTGGAGCGAAGAGGAAGGGATTTATTCTCTGCTGGCAATGCCCATTCCTCATTAAAGGGTGGCTGGCACAGGCAGAATCTCCTCTGGAGAGATGCTGGTGCTGCCAGGGCCATGCTCACAGCTACAGCACCACTCAGGGCTGGCTGGTGTGTCCCTTGCCTGCTCCTCTGCTCAGCAGGAGCCACCTGATCTCCTCTGTTCCCYGGGGAGATGGGAGAGCACTTGAACCTGGTCATCCCTTCCCTGCTGTTTTCTGCTGAAATATTTAAACTTTTCCCTCTCTTCCCCTGGAAATGAGGATGATCCCGTAGGGGCTCACCATTTCCCTCAGTTCTCCCTCCCCAACTCTGAAACATTTTGTTTCACTTCATTATTTTCCTTGCCCCTGTGGCTTTGCTTGGCTCTGTGGAGTGACAAGGCTGGAGCTGCCACTCCAGGAACACTCASCACGAGGGTTTGTGTTTAATTGTTCACAGATTTATCAAGGCAGAGGCAAAGCAGGCAGATAAGCTGTTGGGCCATGAAGAGTGCTTCAGCACCCAAAGTATTTCCCAGTTCTCTCCTTTCTTGCATTCTTTGATCCATTCAAGTGGAGAACTGGTCCAACCTGACTTTGCTGCCTGAAAAGCCCTGGCTGATCTGTGTATTGACAGCTGCTCCTCAGGGGAGGGAGCCTGGCTGCAAACCACCGAGCCTGGTGAGCTGCTGGTTGTTTTGGGGTGGGTTTTTTTTTCCTTTTTTTTTTTTTTTTTTTTTTTTTTTTTTAAGAAAATATGAGAAGTTCCCGGTGGGTGGAGAGGNGGTGGTTTTTTTTTTTCTTTTTTTTTTTTTCCAGAAAATATGAGAAGTTCCCGGTGGGTGGAGAGGGAAAGTGAACTATGAAATTGTGAGTCTCGTGCTCTCTGCTGAAACACACCCTGGGGAAGGCACATCCTCCATAAACAGCAGTGTTGGCCACGGACCAGGAAACCCTTCCCTCCCCGCTCCCCTCTGAGCAGAGCCCAGTGCTGGAGGCTGCGTTTCCATCCAGAAGGGCTCTCCTGGATCCTCTTCTTGTACCTCCTCAGCCCTTGAGACACCCACTGGAGAAGCCTGCTGAAGTGCAGGTTGTCCTCCTGGGGCTCTCTCCCCTTTGCTCATCCCTTTGTCCCAGTAACTGGTGTTACTGGTGTCCCAGTAACTGGTGTTAATGGTGTTCCAGTAACTGTTTGCTGCAGTAACTGGTGTTCCCAGTAGCTCCAGGGGGCAGAGTTTGCCTGAACTTTGGTGTTTGGAGTTGAAATTCAGGTTGCTGCTTCTCCCTGCATCCCTTCAGGTGGTGATGTCTTTGTGCAGCTGGGAAGGACCAGCAGGAGCAGGGCTGTTCCCTMATTGCCTCTGGCCCTCTGGGAGAGGCTCTTTGAGTTAAKTGAACTGTCTCTCATGCTTCCTTCYCTCTCCTTTAAATATTAAATAGGAAATTGCATTGAACTGTGGAGGTCAGCAGTGTCTGGGGATGTGTAGAGTGTGGTAAATCGGTGTGAGGGTGGTGAAGATGAGGTGTGGAGGCATCACCTCCATCTGAAACCCAGGTACCTCTGCCATTCCCACCTCTGAGGTCCTCAGCTCCCAGTGACTCTCACAKGTTTCTCTCCAGGTTCTTTAGGTGTTGACTTCCAGCTGCCTGACTTGCTCTTCATTGCTTTTTGGATGCTTTTAGTACTTTTCTCATTGTTAGGAAAGTTAATTAACAGCAGGAGCTGCCAATATTTGTGAAGCTGCTTTCCAAGGCAGACTGCTGCTCACRARTGAGATTTKCCTTTTTCAAGCAGGTGTGTCAGAYCCATCATCAGAACARCCCATCAAAAACATTCCCTTCTTAGCCCTCTCATTGGTATTGCAATAAAGCAATAAAGGCTGGTTTGCAGTCTTGTTACTGGCTTGGAAAAGGAACTGGCTCTAAAAAAATTAAAGAGAAACCAACAACAAAGAGCAGACCTGGTGTTTTCCAGCAGAGATGCAGAACTGGCCCTGTGGGGAGCTGCTCTCTCTCAGGAAGTGCTGGAAGTGGCCACTTGGATTTAATCCTGCGCTCATCAGCTGCATCTGCCACGACCAAGAACATCTTGCATTGCGAGGACTTTGCTGTTTTCCATGAAATAGGCAGCTGCCCTTTCACTGTGATGGGCTGAGGGCAGAGATCTGGGCTGCTGTGGCTGGCAGGGCTGTCCCAGCTCCCGAGGTGAGCGTGCGTTCCCGGGCGATGCTGCCGCGCTCGGCGCTTCCCCGGGGTTACACAAACATCCTTCCTTCATTCCTTCATCCCGCGGCTGGGACGTGCAGTCTGCAAACTGCTGACAGCCCCTTGCAAGAGGCACAGCTGCCCCAGAGGCTCTGGCAGCTCGGTGAGGTTGGGAAGGGATTGAAGCCACCTTGGGAAGGGATGGGCAGAGCGAGGCCGTGGGGTGTGAGGTGGCTTTGGGCCATCCTGCTGCTGCTGGAGGTGTTGGGAGCTGACCCACACACAGCAAGAAGCCAGCAGGGTCCTCTTCAGGAGTTTTGGGTTTGTTCCACCTGAGTGTCTCCCCTCCCCGTGCCCTCCTGCAGATGTGAGTTTCCTGCAGCTCAGGATGCTGCGCTCCCGCTCCACCACAGTCAGGGTTTGTCTCCCGAGGAAGGCGTGGGAGTGGAGGTTTATCTCCGGGCTGGCAGGCAGAGGAGGATGCCACACCTCYGGGAGCTCCTGGGGCAGGGTGGAGCGGGAAGGTGGAGCAGCAGGACGTGGGTTTGGAGGAGCTGCAGTTCACGGGCTCGTCCCTGGGGCCAGGGCACTCGGAGATTTCCAGCTCCCCCGGGGAAGGAGAGCAGCAATAAATCCGGATCGTTTGTGACAGGGCTTGGCCCTCCGGGTGATTTCTGACACTCTGTGCCTTTCTGACAGCAGCAGGCTGTAATCCACAGGGGTTTCCTTGGCTCTGGAGCTGAGGCAGTGCTCGCTGGGAGAGGGCTTGGCTGCGAGCAGCTCCCAGCTCTGGGTGTGAGGGTCAGGGGCAGAGGAAGCAAAGGCACAGTTAGCACAGAGTGGGGCCCTTTCATTGCCTGGCTGGGAGGTTTCGTTGTCCTCAAAACTGGGCTCTGGGTAGCTTGATGGCTGTTCCTGTGGGATCTTCCCAGGAGAGCTGCACAGCTCCCTCAGGAGATGCACCAAAGGGAAAGGCAGGCTAAGGATAAATGCTGAAAATCTGCTGGGTCTGGAAATTCATGCTTGTGTGACTGSTGTGGGCTGGGGGAGCCCTTGTGAGAGAGGGAAGATCCAGACATCCAGTCTGTCTTTGGATGTGGGTGAAAAACAGAGTTATCGTCATGTAGGAGATGAGGAGTGGTGATAAGATGCAAAGAGGTCCTTGTCTTCGGGGTGAGAAGCTTTTCTGGAAGCTCCAGACTGTGTGGAACGCCTAGAATTGTGTCTGGCTGGGGATGTTTCCCCCTGGAAGATGCCCAGTTCCTGCCCAGTAACCATCCTTCTGTTGTACAATGTGAACTCCAGTCAGCCCTTCCCTGGCTGTGCTGCTCTGTGCAGAGCCTGTGGCTGATTCCTTACAAGAGGAGGGGTTTCTTTTACTTTATTCCTTTGTCAGAGTCTGTGGCTGTTTCCTTCTAAGGTGAGGGGTGTATTTTGCTTCATTCCTTGACAGCCTTCCTTGAGTTTTGCCAGCTCTTCTTTGCATCAGCCTGCAGGACCTGGAAGGAAAGCACTGTCTTCAAAATGCTTTTAAAATGCCGAATTCAGGGAAATAAAGGGAATTGTTTGAAAGTGTCACCCACTGTGAGTAGCAGGCATTGCTGGGGGTGTGAGGGACTCTGTTTGCTTCTCAGGATGGGGATGGGCTGTCTCCACAATTCTCGAGTCTGCAAATGCTCCACACATCTGGCACAAGAGARCTGGGCTGGACTATTTGCCTTCTTTAGCAACTGGAAACAATCCAGGCTGCCAGTTCCTGCAGAGCTCATCCTGTGGTTTAGTGGATAATACTGATCCTTGTTCGACTCCCACGCTTTGGTGCCTTGTGAGAGGGTTGGGGAAGGCTTTGCAGAGCTCTGTGCTGTGCTGGGACCCCAGCTCACTGCTGTGGAAGGCAGCAGGAATATTCATTGTGCCTGAAGYGCTTGCTGCGTCGTGTTAATGAAACGTTTGTGGTGACACAGGGGTGGCTCTGGTCAGCAGGGTGAGGGATGCAGGGTGGCAGCAGGAGCTGAGTGGGAAGAACTGTTCCTTTGAGCTCCAGGAATGCCTTCAGGAGTGCAGTTGCAGGAGTTTGACTCGTGCTGCCATCGCCTCCCCGTGCCAGGATGAGAGCTGTGTGTTTGTGTCCCCTGCAGCTGGAGATGAGTGCAGGCAGTGCGTGGCTGGCTGAGCTCAGGGGCCTGAGCTGCACAAACCTGAGCTTTCTCAAGCAATCAGCAAAGCTGCTGAGTGCCACAAATCAGAGTGACAGCCCCATCAAGGCAGATCTGCCAGGGATGGSATGCAGGGATTTATCCTGGGACTGCACCAACGTGAGCAAAGGTGAATCCGAGTATCCCAAATCCTCAGCAGACTGAGGGTGCTCTCATCCTGTGGCTGTTTCCTGCCCACAGAGCTGGCACAGCCCCTCTCTGAGAGSTGCAGGGGGGCTGTGGGAGCAGGAAAGTTTCTCTGAGCATTGAGTTTTGGCGCTGATTGTCCCCCAGCCTCTCTGCCTGCGAGGCAGCAGGGCACAGGCGTGTCCCCTGCATGGGCTGCACAGGTCTATGAGCAATATTTAGTTGAAGACSAGCCTGTTTATTGCAGAGAGCTGGACYAGATGGCCTTGAAAGGTCCCTTCCAATCCCCACTGCCATGACAGGGCACAGGAATGGGTGTTCTTGTGTCAGAGTTTGAGATGAGCCCCGTCAAAGCTGCTCACACAGGAGCCTTTCCCCACCCCTGATGTGGGGATGCTGAGGATGCTGCACACCACTGGCCTCCACCTGCGTGTTAAACTCGGAGGAAGGTGTTTGCTGAGGACAGGGTGGAGGTTTCAGGGCAGAGCAGGACAGCACAGAGGGCACAGAGGGGTTTGTGAGCGAGCCCCGCCTCGCTCAGAGCCGAGCGTGTGCAGGAGGCAGATGAGGTGAGCAGGTTTTGGTCTGACTGCGGCTGGCAGCGGGCACGGATCGTGGATGAAACGTGTGCGTGGCAAGAAAGGGGCTTTCTCGAGGCAGACAGAGCCCTGGCTGTTGCCGTGCAGCCCCGCTCCTCCCTCCCCAGCATCATCATCGCTGCGTTTGTGCTGAGCTTGGCTGCAAAGTGCCTCATCGGCCTCCAGCTTTTCCAGGCCGTGCCTGTAGCTCTGCTAAATGCTCCTTTTATCGTGCTGCCAGAGGCTCTCCCAGAGGCCAGTGAAGGAGGTGGCCTGTTTGGCCACAGCGATATCTGGACCGGAGATTGAATTCCCGCATGTCTTAAATCTGTCTCCAGCGTGGCAGGCGACCAAGCGGGCATCTCTTTCTCCAGCTAATTGGCTGTTTATGTGCTAATTGGCCTCTGGCTGCTTCCACGGGGGCCTGGCTCAGCAGAGCATCCTCTCCCAGAGCTTGCTGAGTGCCTGGGCTGTGCAGGGGGTGGTGACAGYGGGGACAGCCCAGCCCTGCTCCTGCTCCTGCCCCGGGTCACCGTGGCTGGCTCTGAGCGAGTGCCCAGGGCTGCTCYGGGCTCTGAGCACTTCTCTGCAGTGCAGGGATTGCTGTCTGGCCTCCAGCTGGCAGGAGAAGCTTTCCCAAGCTGCAAGGTTTGTTTGGAAAGCGCCTCCAGAAGTGGAGCGGAGCAGAGGAGATGCCTTTGGGTGGGATGTGCACACGCCTGTGCCCAGAGCTGGTGGGTTAAGGTTGGTAAGGTCCTTGTTGCTGATAAGCCAAGGCACATGTTTCTGCAGGAGAGTGCTCCCCAGGGCCCCCAGAGCTGGAAGGAGGCAGCAGGACAGTTTTATTTGCCTCTCAGGAATCTCATCTGGTTGTTGGACCAACCAAACTGAGGGTTCTGTGGTGCAGGGGTGTTTTTTTCTGGAGGTGTGAGGAGAAGGAAGGAAGGGCAGAGCCCAGGTCTGGCAGATTATTCCTTTGTGTCAAGGTAAACCTGGCTGTGYTGGTCTGTCTGTGATTGCTTGCCTGGGAATAACAACATCCCCTGAGTTTACAGACACTGCCAGTCCCTGCTGAACGATGCTGAATGCATCCAGCCCTTTCCTCCTGTCGTTCCTTTATAAGGAAAAAAAAACATTTCAGATTTAGTTTCTACCTTATTTTAACTCCTCGTAAAAGAGGGCAGTTTAATTCTTTTGGTGGAACATCAAGTCCAACACTCGCTGAGCTGCAGTGGTTATTATGGGCACTGGGTAGGATGAAGCAATAGAAGAAGGCAGCAGGGCAATGCTGAGCTGTCAGGGGAGGAGTGCTGGATGGGGTGGCAAGTGGTGGAGATGGCAGAAGAGATTACACACGACGTGCTGGTGGCATGGCTCGGTGTGATGCCACTGACCACATCTCCTTGGGAAGGAGAACTCGCCCTGTTCCCCTTCCCCTGCTGGGCTTGGCCACGGGCGTTTGTGGGCACAAAGAAGGGCAGTGTGAGAGAGAGAGCCCAGCCCTGGCTGTCACTGCAAAGGAGCAGGGCCAGCTCAGCTCCTTCAGGACATTTGAACTCTGCTGTGTTCCTTTGGAAACACGAGTGTCAGAGCTGATGGCCCAGCAGCCTACAGAGACATGCTCTGTGCCCCAGCCAGGGCTGTGTCCCTCAGGCTTTGATCTGTTCCAGACCCCCAAACTCAGCCCATCCCCAGGGCTTTACTGCTTGCTGGGGGTTTGCCARTGAGGAGTTTCTCTCCCCTCGCGTTGCTTGCTGGAAATCTCCCCCTCTCCCTSCTGGCTGGGTGCCCTCTCTCCGTGCCTGGTGCTCTGCCCCAGTGTGCTCACGGGCCTCTTTCCCATTTAGGGAAACGCTGCATGGCCCCTGCTCTTGGCCTGCTTGCAGCACATCTCCCACTTGATTTTTTTAAATGGTTTTTTTCAGTCCTCTTTTGTCTCTGGAGGCTGAAAYCCCCCGTGTCCAGCTGTGTGTGCCAGCTGTGGCTCTGGGAGAGCTGCGCTGGGGCAGGTTGGAGGGGGAAGTCTGGGTGTTGTCCTGCTCTGGGTGTTCCATAGGCTGTTCCAGCAGGCAGGGTGAGCACCCCTGGGGGTGGTGACAGCGTCAGATCTCTCCTGCAGCAAGGATTTCATCTCAGCAGGAACGAGTGCCCTGCAGCAGGGAAGGGTCTGGGGCAGGCAGCAGGGCTGAGCAGGGGAAAGGGAGAGGAAGCTGAGGGAAATTCCCCTGAAAATGTTGACTCACTGCTTTTTATTTTTTTTTACTACTCCAGATTTTTAAATCAGCTGTGAAACTTCTGCTTCTGCAGAAGATGCTGAGTAGGCAGTGCTGGGTATCTGCAAGATGGATTGGGGAACAAAAGCTGGGGTGTTGTGGGAAGCCTGGTTGGAGGGGGCTCTGCCATTCCCTTGCCATGCTTTTCCATTCCCCTGCCATGCTTTTCCATTCCCTTGCCATGCTTTTCCATTCCCCTTTCCATGCTTTTCCATTCCCCTGCCATGCTTTGCCATTCCCTTGCCATGCTTTTCCATTCCCCTTTCCATGCTTTTCCATTCCCTTGCCATGCTCTTCCAGCAGGAAAAGCAACTGGAGTCTGAGCTCCCGGGCTGCCTCCTGTATTTGGGGCAGATCCCTTGAACTCACAGCTCAGGGTTGTTTCTTCAGTGGTGCCCAGCACAGCTTGGCTCCATCCATCACTGGATCCTGCTGGGGTTACCCTGGGATCTGGTTAGTGAGAGTTACCTCAGATGTGGCTGGGATTATTCTGGGATCTGGTTAGTGGGATTCACCTTGGATGTGGCTGATTTTAACCTGGGGTCTGGTTTTTGGTAGTTACCTTGGATGTGGCTGGTTTTATCCTGGGATCTGGTTAGTGGGATTCACCTTGGATGTGTTTTGTGCAGGTCTGAGAGGGCTGTAATAGATTTTTCAAAAGGTTTAATGAGACCCTGCCTGTGCTGAGGGCAGCTGCTCCCCAGGGTTCATCTCTTTCCCATTTCCACTCCTCCATCCCAGCAGTTTAGCACCACCAATCCTGCCTGATTTTCTGTGTTAGACTTTCATGCTGTCCCAAGCAGCAGTGGTGGAGCTGAGGACGCTTCCCCTGGCCAGACCATTGCAGGGCATCCCATTCCCATCTCATGGAGACACCTTTGACAGCAGCTCCTGTCCCCTTGTGCCCCTTTSCCAGCCCCGTGTGCTGGAGCTGGAGCAAAGGGAAGCTGTGCCAGCGGTGCTGTGTGGATGCTGTGACCCCACCTCAGCCTCCCCACTGGTGCTTTSGCTGCCATCTGCCAGAACCTTTAAAAGGAAAGGAAAATTGTGCTCATTCTTCCTCTCCTTCCTCTCCCCCTGCCCTCGTGTCCTCCCCCTGCCGTGCAGGGAGCTCCCACACTGTGTCCATGCTGCCCAGAGGAAGCTGAGTGGGCGTGGGGCTGTGGCTCCATCTGGGAATTGTTCTTATCAAACTGCTYTCTGTCAAAAAGGAATCATAATAATAATMATMATAATAAAACCTTTGATGGTGAGCGGGGAGATCAGGGGGTACAGCTGCTCCTGAGGCCTGACCTGCAGCTTGTGCTGCTTCCTGAGCCTTTGCAGGGAGTTTTTGGGGGTCATTGTGCTGCAGCAGATTTGTGCAGCGTGCCTGGAATATCTCGGGAGGAGCGGGGAGAAACAACTGGGGGCTGGAGCAGGGAGCACAGGCTGCTGGAAACGGCTCTCTGAGAAGCAGGGGAGAAGCACAAGAAAAGCAAGTTTCCTGCCACGAGGCTGGTATATTTATGACTGGAAAGTTTCGGGTTGAAAAGGTCGTGAGCGGGGAGCTGAGGGAGCAGCGGGGGCTGCGAGAGGCGATTTCCCAGCCCGCGGTGGGGTTGGGAGGGTCCCGTGGGGGTCTGGTGGGATGGGAGAGGGATGGGGGGCACTGGAGGGGGTGCCCAGGGCAGCTGGGATGTGTGGGGGAGGCAGGATGGAGCGGGGTTTGGATCCCTGGGCTGGGCTGTGCCGGCCTCCCGCCCCTGCAGGAGGGGATGGAGTTTGCAGCCCTGCCTCAGACACCACGTGAAAAGGAGACGTGCACACATCTGGAAGTGGAGTAGCACTGCCAGTTTATTTATTCCTGCGAGTTCTCCCTAATTAGGGAAGTCGGCAGTGCTGGGAATGGCCTCTTCCCAAGGGATTCAGGGTTCTGAGTGACCCCCTCTCCTTCTCTTCCCTCCCTTCAACAGTGGAAAGGTGTTCCCTGCCCCGAGGCCCAGGCACTGCAATTCCTTCTGGAGTCAAGCACGCAGGGAGGTTCTCCAAGGGAAACGTGCTGAGCCCTGTGTGTGTTAAACTCATTAAGGATGAGCAAGGTTTCTGAAGCCTCTTGTTTCTATTAAAACATCTGTGCTGTCATGAGACGCTGAGTTCTGTGCCTGTTTGGCCTTGAAGTTAAAAAAGCGGTGATTAATAATTCATTCTTTTAAAAAAAAATTAAAGTAATTAAGTCAGTTTTCTGCTTGGATCCTAAATTGCACCTCCCAGGTTCTTAGAAAAGTCTGACCTGAAGAAGAACGTGAGAGTGAGTTTGTTTTAACTGCCTGAGGCTCAGGCAGATGCAGTTCCTGATCCTCTTTCCATTTCCTTCCTCTGCGTGTGTCCCCTGCTGTTTAATCAACACCAGGGAGCTGGGCTTCCCTTCCCTCCCCTYCTCCCCTCCCAGCCTCGTGGGCTGCCAGCCCAGTGCCCCAGTGGCATGGGGACACCAGAGCCCTCCTGGAGCCCAGGGATGATGTGCCTGGCCCAGGATCRGGGCAGCATTTCCCTTTCCAGGCTCTCAGCGCTCTCACAATGGCTGGAATCTCTGTCTTGGCATGAAATGCTTCGAGCTGGGACTGCAGGGAGCTCAGCATCTGCAGCTCAGTGGGCTGATGGATTGYTCCTCGGAGGGGATGAGGCTCAGAGTCCATGGGAGGGTGTTGGAGGTGTTGGAGGGGGCAGAGCTGTGCCCCTGGACCCACAGCATCCTTCCTGCAGCGAGCTGTGGGATCAGCTCCCTGGCTTGAATCCCACCTTAGCACTGGGGTAGCTCTGGGTGACCCCATCGATCCCCAGGGAGGKGTTTGGGACCATCAGGGATGAGCACAGTGGGACCAGGACAGATCCTGTTTCCAGGTTAGGAGGGTGAGGGGAGGGATGTTGATGCTCCCCTGCCCTGCTCAGTGTAACCACACGTGCTGTTCTGTGCAGGATCAGGCTGGAASCTCCTCTGTGTGCTGATTTAATGGGGTCAGACCTGACAGGAAGGCCAGCCTTGATCTTCACAGCTCTGTCCCTGCTGGGGTGGGAGAAGGGGCTGTGGTTGCCTGTGCTTGTTCCTTCCCCATCCAGCTCCTGTGGGGCATCTCAGCTCCAGGCTGTCCCAGAACACCAAGTTTGCTGTGTGCTGTGTTTGTACACTGAATATCTGAGAATCTGTAGGTTCAGGGACCTTCTCTTTCCTCGTGCCATATTTAATTTCTTACGAGCAGAAACCTCTTTGGCCTTTTGCTCCCTCGATTTCACATCAGTCCCTTCATACCTTATCCCTTTTCAATCTTCTCAGGTCTGCTCYTATTGATCTGTTTATACCATAACCATATTTGGGGTTGGATTGGGGTTTTTTTTTGGTTCCCTTGGTAACAGTGATCTTTGCCCACAGCTGCTCTTCCCTGCCGTGCAGCTGTGGGTGATGGCAGCCCCATCCCCTCTCCACCTTCCTGTGGGGTGTGAGTGATGCTGGGTAGCCAGGATGACTCATGACAGAGCTCTAATGGTTTCTGATAAAAGTCTYTCATTTAATACACTTTAGGAGTGACTCACTTTAATTTTGTGACAGTGGTGGCTTGTGGTCATGCTGGGACCCACTGGGGCAGTGAGGTCCTTTGTGCTGAGGCTCTTTTCATGAGCAAGGACTTCATTAAAAGCCCTTTAAGTGCTGCCCTTCTGCCATTCTTCCAGATTTTGTCCTTTTCCTGTTATCCAGTCTTCAAAGTTACCTGACCCCTGGTTCAGTGGTACTAATGGATGAGATCCGGCAGCATTTTCTTTAAAAACAAAACAAAAAACCCAAAAAACCAAAACAAACAAACAAAAAAACAAAACAAACAAACAAAAGACCAAAACAAACAAACAAAAAGAGACAAGAAAAAAGCCCAACAAAACCCAAAACCAGTTCATCATCCAGAAATCTCAAATTAGCAAACCTCTTTTGAATGACTGCAGCTTTTCCCATGCTCTTGGTTTCCTTGCGGAGGAAGGGAAGTGTGACGGGCACTGSAGTGCATCCGTCCTCCCCGTGTTTCCTACCCTTCAAAAGCAGGAAGACCCTGGAGCCTTGGGAAAGAGCCTCGTTTGGTGACAATTCCTGCGTCACCAGGGCTGGATTCACGCCGTCATCAGCGCGGAACCGAGGGTGGAGGGGATGGGAAGCGTGTCTGACTGTCCTTGCGGAGTCCCCTCGTCCCCAGGCAGTGACAGCAGCACTTCCCAAGGACTGGGGGCTCCCAGAGCTGCTCCCTGCCCCAGCCAGCTCTGCTCCCATGATTTGCCAGCTCCCTGAGTGTGAGTGACACCCGTTCCGTGCCTCAGTTTCCCTCCCCTGTCACACGGAGATGGCTGCAGCTCTGCCAGGTGGGTTTGGACGCAGAGATGGTTTTGGGGCAGAGGCAGCGCAGGAGCTCGAGGAGCAGAGGGGAAGGGRTTTACAGCCTTTATTTGTGGCTTGGAGAGAAGAGCTGGGACTCACCATTCCTTCACCTTTCCAACCTGTCTCTGCCTGTGGACCCTGCATGGGGGTGGTGCAGCCAGAGCTGAGCTGCGAGGGATGCCCTGAGCTCACTGGGGTTGGTGTCTCACGCTGCAGGTGAGACACCCATCCCCTGCACCTTCCCACGAGGGCTGGGAAAGAGGTTTCACCTGGGATCAGCAGCCAGGAAAGGCATTTGGGCTCTCAAAAAAACACTGAGTGGTTAATAATAATAATAGTAATAGTAATAGTAATAATAATAAACTAAAATTAATAATAATAATAATTATTATTATTATTTAGCTGGTCCTATGTAGTAATTTTGGTCTGTAAGCCTCAAAGCATTTGATGGAAGAGGCCATAATCAATAATGGGTTTTGTTTTCTCATTAAAATACGAGGAGGAAGGGGAAGATCCTGTGGATGAGTTGCCCACTTTAGTGGAGGAGATGCTTTGAGGCTCAGGTAGCCACAGTGACTCACGGCTCACCCAGCCTGGTGCTCCTGACAGCAGCAGATTTGAGGGACTGATAAGAGCTGCCGGGTTCAGAAAAACCTTGACTTGTGGGAGGAAGAAAATCTGCCTGAAAAACTGCATTCTTAACAGCCTGGGAAGTGCACAGTGCTGTTTGAAATGGGTTTGGATGGAAAAGTCCCTTTTCTGCCTTAGCCTGTTAAAGGATCTTCTGAAGCTGATCCCTGCCTTCTCCTTCTTTGGTTGGGTTTTTTCCCTTATGATTTTTTTTCTCCTTGAAGTGACTTTTTAAGTCTGGTTGCTTTGTGGTCCCCCATGTCAGGACAGAGGCTGTGACCAGCTCCAGCTTCTGGAGGAGTTTGAGCTGAGCTCTGGAGAAGCCCTCGAGGCACATCCCTGCTGCAGGGCGCGAGAGCCCAGGGGTGAAGCCCTCAGAACAAAAAGGGTTAAATTTTCTTGCRTTTGCCAGCTCTTGTGGCATCAATCCATTTTTAGCTGGGTGCCTGTAAGTGAGTGATCAGCAGATTTTACAGATTGCTTTTCTGGGGGCAGGAAATCACTTCTAGGCCAATRAAACAACTTTGCAGGAAGTTTCTTGCTCATCTGAAGAGCAGAGTGATGGTGGAGGAGAAAGGGCTGGGCAGGCAGTGGTGGCCTGGTTTAGCAAGGAAACAAGAAATATTTCTACTGTAATGTAAYGCAGCAGGGAAAATATTTACCTAAAGTTCTCCTGCAGCCAGTGCTTTGGAGAACAGGAATTTTATCTTGGGCAGCAGTTGCTGKGTAGAGGATCCCAAAGGTCTTATCAAAGCAGGAGCTTGAGGTGAGGCTTCTGGTACAGTAAAAAACAGCAAGGGAGACCCTTGGTTGTGTGAGCAAGGGGAGCAGCAAGTGACAGAAGAGATGTGATCTGCTCCCTTCCTTTTGAAAAGGGAGTTCTTTCTCTTTCTCTTTTAAGATAAAAATGGAATTGTAATTGCAAACACCTGTGATAAGTCCAGGGAAATGCACAGGAAAGCTGGATAAGTGACTGGAGAAAATCCCTGCCACAAGGACAGAAGGAGCAGAAGCTGATTACTTTATCAAAGGCAGTGTAGGTGATGTGATCACCATGGGAGATCTTCCATCAGGAGAAGTCTCAGCATTCTCAGTCTTCTTGATCTGCCTGGAAAGAGCAAAGCAGGGGCTGAAACTGCACTTGGCTGAGCAGTACAACACACACTGGTGCTGTGCTGGCAGGGAACCCCAAAAACCAGCTCCAGGGGAGGAGGCAGGTTCTCCATCCCTCTGAGATGGGGGCTCAGCTTTCCAGGGTTGCCTGCCTTTCTAGAAGAAAGATTTAGCTCAACATCAGCTKTTGTGTTGAGGATGCAGGTAGAAAACCAGGTGAGGTGGAGTTTGATGATGTGCAGCTTGGTCAAGGGGATGATTTTTCTGGTCTGATGCTCTTGTAAAGCTTCTGACGTGGCTCAATGAGGTAAAAGGGCAAGAAAGAGAGAGAAGGGTGGGCTTATCTCCCTGGAGGAAAGCTTGCTCCTCTTCTACAAGCAGGCTCTTAGGGTCTGTGCTGTGGGGTGAGCTGTTTACATACCTTGCTGCTTTAAATATTTACTGTTAGAGCTCTGGGTATTCTTGTKATCCTTCAGTTGCTGTGATTTTTCCATCTTCCTCTCCCCCTTTTCAGCGCCTTAGGTGCACATGGGTGCAATATGACCCAGCTGGTTTTAATGAAAAGGAACTCCTACTTCTAGCCCGGATATTTTATTTCACACTTCTTGGGGCTCTCCTCTTGGCTGCTCAGTTTGCTAAACTTTTATGAGATCCAGGATGATAACACTGCCTTTGCTTGGGAAATGCAGAGTGACCCRGGGAGCTGGGACTGACCCAGACTGCCTCAACCYCTTCTGCTGAAGTGCTYTGAGTTCCTTCACCAGCTCCAGGAGATGTGCAGACGTCATTGTGACGCTCCCCATCACAATCCATCRAGAATGTTTTGTGCTTTTTCTAGTGGTTTACTTCTTCTTGCCTCCTGTTGACCTCAAAAACAGGGTTCCCATCCCAGCATCACACCAACCCCTGTGTGACCTAGTTCAGACAGTGCCACCAAACTCCAAGCAGAGGCTCTCACATTKAATTTTATGGGACTCTGAACATGGAAAAAGGTGCTTGGTCCTTCCTCAGATTGCTTGTGTAGCTCTTTTAACATCTTCTTTACAATAAAGATTTTTAGTTTGTCTTATTTAGTTCTTTTTCTCTGCTTTAAACCCATTCTACAACTTTGTGATGAGGGCGTGGTCAGGATGTTTAACAGATTTTGTGAAAAGGCCAATCCAGGTTCTGTTCTTCCARCCAGCAAATAATCCATGATTTTTAACAAAGTGGGACTTTTTTTCTCACTCATTAACAAAGTTAATTATTGACAGCTACATTTTTACCTGCTGGAAATGGATTGCGGATGTGACCTGAATCAGAGGGCTTGGGAGGAGAAAAATAAAGACACTTTCTTTCAAAAATCGATGTCAGCGAGGCGGGGCAGCCCTCAGTGGTGCTGTGCCCTGTGGTCCGTGGTCATTCCTGTTCTCCTCCAAGCCATYGGGGACAGCTGGTGGTGTCCAGCCAGGATGGAGCAGGGGATTGCCATGGAAAGGTTGTTTTTTGTTTCCAGTTGTGATGCAGAGAGATGCTGAGCTGTTCTTCCCCTCACTCAGTGGTTTCTGACACCACGAGGAGAGCACAGAATGAAAGAGCTGAGCACTGCTGCCTGCCAGAGGGGAGGAAACCTGTTGTACCTTCCCTAAAATACCCTACTTCTGTTGTAAAGGTGTGTTCTTGAGGTTATTTAAACAGTTCTCGTGTTTTCAAGTCATGCCTTTCCTTGGACAGTACGGAAAACCTTGGAGCGTGTTGAGTCAGGGAAGTTGGTGCTGTTGGTTTCATTTTCTGGTTCGTGTRCACTCTGGGGGAGTCTGTGGTGCTAGCAGACTTTAAATGTGTGAAATTACATTTAAAGTCTGTGGTGAAGCTCATACTTTCTGCAATAACAGTAACTGCACTACTGTTCAGTGTAATTTGCCTTTATGGTTCACCCAAAGAGGTCTAAAAGCCCAACCCATTTCATTTTTTCCTTTCCTGTTGATGTGCCTGGACACATTTCAGGGGGCATCATCACTTTGAAACGACGCTATTAAAACACAGGGCGGGGAGGATGAAAMGGAGGGTCAAGAGGGCAGGATCTGAATCAACAACACCGGAAGGGAGAAGCGAGATGCTCAACCTGAGTGGGTGTGAGAGGTGGGGAGGAGGCAGCAGTGTCATGGAAGGGGCTGGTGGCGGTGCCAGAGCTGGCCTTTTCCTCGCTGGCTGTGGCTGGAGCGATGGGAGCCGTGACACAGAGTGCTCAGCGCTGGGCTGAGCATCGGGGCAAGTCCTGCATCCCCCGCTCTGCTCCCGCAGGGATGATTTTCCAGAGCAAGGCTGCTTGGATTTGGCAGCGGTGGGTTTAGCACAGCGCCGGCTAGATCTTGAGGCATTTACAAAACGGAGCGTGGCCGAGCCGTCCCTTTCCAAACAAGGGTAAACCGAGAAGTGCGAGGCTCGCCAGAGCCGGAGAACATCGGGGGAGTGACCCACCCGTGCGGGGCCGGTCCCACCCTCCGTGGGGACAGCGCTGCCTCCTTCCCGCAGGCCGTCACCGCTCAGCGGGGCTGGGTGCCCAGGGGGCTCCCCGAGGGGATCGGGGCGTGCGGGACTCTCTGCATGCCGGCAGCGCCCCGGGGGTGTCCCCGACACCCCGCACTGCCGGCGGGGCGGGGCGGGGGTCCCGCAGAGGGGCCGGCGCGGCGRAGGGGGCGGCGTGACGGGCGTGGGGAGCAGCCAGTGCGCGGCGAGGGGCCGTGCCGGGCCGGGCCGAGCTGGGCCGGGCCGGGGGCATGGCTCGCTGCCCGGCGGGGCGGGGGGCGGCCGCAGCCGCTCGCCCTCCGCCATTCGCGCGGCCGCAGCGAGCACCGCCGAGCCCGGGGGGCAGCGCCCCGCGCCCCGCCATGGCCGACCCGGCCGTCAGCGCGCACCTGGAGGGCATCATCTCCGACTTCGAAGGTGGGTGGCCCCCGCGGATGGCATGGGGAACCCACCGCGGGGGGAGCCCCGGAGGGAGCGGCCGCTTTTGGGGCTCAGCCGGGAGGAGACGCAGCCGCGGTGGAAAGGGTTGAGCTCGGCTCGGCTTCCCCTGAGCTCGGCTCGGCTTCCCCTGAGCTCGGCTTTCCCCCCGGGCTCGGCTGCCGCAGTCTGGTACCGGGGGAGCCCTGGCCAAGGCTGGGGTGGCACCCCGAGGGCAGGGAGGGCTGGATGTCCCAGGGTGGCACCCCGAGGGCTGTCCGTGCCTTTTGTCCGGAGCTGGTATCTGCCTAGGCAGGGTCTTACGGGATGTTTCTCCTTTCCTGCCCTTCCCGAGTTGATTTACGTCGTTTTTTCAGCTGAAAACACCCGCCTGACCAGACTGAAAGTCTAAAAAATGAAACCAGGCAGGGGCCCTTCTGCTGATTCCCAGCTTTGGGGTGCGAACACAGCCCTGGAGTAGCCGGGGTGTGGATAACGATCCCGAGTTTCCCGTAGCGGAGCTGCCTGCCCTGGAGAGCTCTGCCGTTGTCCCGTGGCAGAGCTCCAGCGGCTGATCCAGCATCTCCGTGCGGACCGGGATGGCTTCTCCCCGGCTCCCTGCCTCTTCTCGCCCGGCATTCCGGCTGTTTCAGGCACGAAAACAAGCTAGMGGGGAGCGTGCTGCTGCCAGATGGGTCCGGGAGTGAGAGACGGGCAGCAGAGGGCCGGGGGGCTGTGCCTGAGGCAGGCGTTGAGAGATCGGCTGGAGGGAAGCTCATCTTCCCCAGCAGAGTTTTTTGGAAGAGCAGCTCCATCCCTGCGCACTCGCGCGTCCTGGCAGCGACCCAAGCGGAGCTTTGTGCAGCGGTTTCTAGAAAAAAAAAAAAAAAAAAAAAAAAAAAAAAAAAAAAAAAAAAAGGAGGAAAACCAACAAAAAACCCACAAGAAATAGCGGAGATGTTGGGGCCGCGTTGAAAGCTTATCCAGGGGCTGCGTGTGCACCGCTATAGGCTGAGCCTCCTCCGCCTCCCGGAGAGCTCAGCCTGGCCCTCGGGAAGCTGAGCTCTGCTGGTTTTCCTGCTGGGGAGCCGAGGAAGCTCAGGGCACAGGGGTTCCTCTTCCAGGTCAGGCAGGAAACGGGTGGCAGAGCTGGGGGGTCTCTGCGGTCCTTGTCGCAGGGTTCAGGCACGGTCGCCTGCCCTGTTCCCAGCCCGGGGGCTTTCTCCAGCTCCAGCTGGCAGTGCAGGGCATGGCAGGAGGCCGGGGGAAGTCACGTCCCTCAGGAGGATTGGAACTAACAAGTGTTGGGACACAGGGAGGGACCCGAATCCAGCGCCCCTGTGGTGCCCGGGGTTCAAGGGCTCCTTTGTGACTGTCCTTGAGGGACGCATGAGCTTCCCCACCGCAGGGCTGCGAGCGCTGATGTAATTACAGCTTCCCTCTCGCTGCCCCGATTGCATTGAAATCTCTGAAGAATGAGTAATTCCCTGCTCGGATACGATGAAGGCTCCGCTGTGGGCCCCGGGGCTGCCTGTTTGGGCTGCGTGTGTTCCTTCGTGGCACCGAGCAGCTCTGTGCTGCCTTCATTTTCAGTCTGTGGAGCACTTAACAAACAGTTCCTGCCTGTGCAGAGGGAGAGGCTGGAGAAAGCTCCGTGCGTCTGAAGCCAAAAAGGTCTGGCCTTGCCCTTGAGCAGGGATCTGGGCTACTGTTTCACAATTTAATTAGCACTCAGGGTTGCGCAGCAGCTTCCCAAAAAAGCAGGCRATTAATCTCCATCCCGTAGGGCAGGAGATGCAGGGTTCCTGTCTGCTGGGTGGGTACCTCAACCCCGCTCAGCCCCTGGCCAAGCAGGAAAGATCTGCCAAAAATACCCCGCRGCAGAAACACCAGAGCATCCAGAGCTGCCTTTGTTCCCGCCAGTCACACAGTGCCTGCCCTCCCCAGAACCCTGGCTGCTCCTGCCTGCTTTCCTCCAGCGCCCGTGCCAGTTTTCCTCCCAGCATCCCTGCCTGCTTTCTTGTCCCTGCTGTGTTGCAGCAGGCAGGGAGCTGCAGCCTTGGCTGTGGAGCTGCCAGCCTCGGCGAGCCTGAGGAGGATGCAGGGGCCCTTTGGGGAGAGGGAGGCATTACCAGGTACTTGATTCCAGTTTAGTTTCCAGTTCTAAGCAACATTTGAGAAGAAAACAGAGCGCAGCAGAGCGCGTTCTTCCTTGGGCCCCACGCTGTGATGGGGATGCTCACAGTGCCCATCCTGCACTGATCTCCTCCAGGAGGGGCTCTAGAAAAGTCCAGGGGCTTCTGSCCCAGAGGAAGTCTGGGATGTTCCCATCCCTGGAAGCGTTCAAKGTCAGGTTGGATGGGACTATGAGCAGCCTTGTTCAGTGGGAGATGTTCTCTGCCCATGGAAATAGATGATTTGTAAGGTCTCTTGCAACCAAACCCATTCTATGATTCTAATCCCCCTTATTTGACTGACAAAAGCTTCCTTGTCTCTAATGGGGCAGAGCATCRTTMGGTCTGTGGTTTGCCAGGATTTACRGAGCATAATAGCTCTGCCCCTGGGTTTATGGATTCTGGCAGGTTTTCAGGAGTGTGGCTGGTTCAGCCATGGGTACAGCAGTGCTTCCCAAGCTCACCTCTGCCTCACAGGGGGCTGTGGGTCCCTCAGCTCCCCGGGGTCTCAGGCATAGATCTGTGACCTGCAGGGAGGCTGCAGTGCTAAATGAACCTGGTGAGATGCCTGTGCAGTGTTGTTATCAATCCAGAGCTCCCTGAAGCAGCCCAGGCTGGGGGATGAGGGAGTGCTGGTGCTCCCCTGTGAGGGGTGCATGCTCCTGCTCACAGCTTGGATGGTTGTGGTGCTGCACRAAGATCATTCCACAGCGTGGCACTCACCTTCCTGCCAGAGGTGTGCACTCAGTGCCTGCTGCCTGGTGGTGAGGCAGAGATCTGCTCCAGTCCCTCATCCCGCTGGGATGTGGCTGCTGCCGAGGGTAACCGAGGCGTGTTTTTGCTGGTAGTTACTGGTGGTGAGTTGGCAGCACTGGTGCCAGGCACTCCTTGCCTTTGCCAGGGCTGTCAGTCAGCACCAGATTCGTTTCCCTGTGGTGTTGAAACACAGATTGTCACAGTGGGTGTAAACAGTGCCTGGTGGAAATGCTGAGCAGTGTGTGTGAGGAGGCAGGAGGGTGCCCAGGAGTTCTGTGTGGGATCTGGGGGACAGGCTGGCAGCTTTGCTCTGGCAGAAACCATCAGACAGCATTTGTTGATGGGTGTTGATCCCTGATTTTGCCATTGCTCAGAGCCCAGCTTCCTTGTGTGTGTGCTGCCTGCTGGGTGAGYCCTGGCAGTGCTGTGCAGCTGGGTGGGGGAGCCTCCAGCCCTGCCAGGACATGACACTGCTGATCTGAAGGTCTCTCTGGCTGTTTTATTTATTTACTCTTCCTTACTATTGCACACTTTTCAGACACTTCTCTCACCACCCAGTGCGGGGTATTTTTAGTATTTCATCAGCAGATTTTATCTCAATGAGGTACAAACTCTTTAAGTTACGTCCCAGCTTTAAGTGCCACCAAAAAACCATCACCCAGCTCGTTATAAATAGGCTTTTCTGTGTGCTCAGGGACTCACCCTTAAAATTTCCTTGAGCAGATGCCCGGGATGTCTGCGGGACACGTGGCTGTGGTGCATCCCGGGCTGTGAGCGTTCCTGCTGCCCCGGGCAGCAGCTGCACCCGCCGGCTGCGGCTGCTGGGACTCAGCCCCGGGCTAATATTAGCAGGAACGTGGCAGTGATGTGCCTTGAATGCAGCGGAGCGGAAAGCCCTGGAGGTGGGATGTGCCTCGTGTTTGTGTGTCTCGCTCAGGTCTAAGGTGTGTCCCCTAAAGCCCGGCCTGAGGCTTTGCAGGATGAGCCCGGCTCGCACGCAGGGCTGGGAGCTGAGCGTGTGACTAACGGTCCCTCGTGTGCCAGGGCTCAATGCCTGGAAAAGGAAACGCAAAAAAGATCTTTCCGATTTACATCTTGGATCATCCCAGGCCGAGGAGTGAGGCAGAGCTCCTCAATTGTTGGATTTCCTGGGCTGTTTGCAGAAAGTCGCACTGCGGCTGGGCTCTCCTGGAGCTCTGCATCMCCAGCTCGCTGTGGGCACAGCCACGGCTGCTCACTGGTGTAGCTGGTGCTCCAAGGCAGCAAAGTCACCTCTGATACGCCCAAAGCCGGGCTTCACAGCCCCTTCAGAGTGTTCTCTGTCTTATGCCACATCTACTTTTCTCTATCCCAGACAAAAGGATGGGCTGGGTGGCAGTTTTCTGCCAAATCCTCACGTGGTGGGGGAGAGGAAGGAGCCAGAGGAAGGTGCCTGTGGGAAGGGAAGTTTTGTGTCTTCCCCAGCAGAAATTSCCCTGCAGCATTGGCCTTCAAGCCTCAAAGTCAAAAAACTGCACCTGTCCGGTCACAGCAGCGGTACCTGCTGTTGTGGGTTGGGGTTTTCCCTGGAGGGGCTGTGCCTGATTGCTGGGGATCAAGATCCATCGGGGGAGCTCTTTGTGGGCTGTCACGCCCTTCACGGGGATGGGGTTGTGTCCTGGCCACTTCTCATTTCACACCCGGGTGTTGTTCGGTCCTGGCACCCCTCTGGTGGCACCAGCAGTTTGTGCCCAGCTGCTGTGCTGGTGCCATCGTGGGGAGAGCCCTCCTGAGTGCGGGAGACCCCTCCTCACCTCCTTCCCTGCCGCAGACTGCAGGTGAGGAGCAGCCCTTGGGCAAGGAGGGGTTTGTTGCTGGCATTGTGAACAGCTCTCATCTCCTGATGGCTGTGACTCAGGCTTTTACCCTGATTGCTTTTGTGAGGCTGCGGGATGGAGCTCAGCCCTGGGGGCTCCTGGGGACACCTSCAGAGCGGTGGCCCGGGGGCAGTGTCCATCCGAGCTGGCTCTCGCTTGGTTTGTGTGCCAGAGGGGGAGATGCCGTGGGTGCTGTGTGACCCTGCATCCTCTCAGYGCTGCTGGCACCCAGGCCAGGGCAGTTTGGGGTGGGGTGCCAGCCTCTTGCCCAGGTGTRGGCACAGTCGGGGTCCTGTGGACTGCAGGGCAGGGGACACTGTGACATCAGCAGTGCCACTGTCCTCCTGGCAGCAGAGTTGGGGACACAAGCATCACAAAACTGTGCTGCCCCTTGCCAGGGTGAGGTGGGTGCTCTGCAGCCTCTCCCAGCCC
>CADDXX010000432.1:149704-213153 GCA_902810485.1 Alauda arvensis | reverse complement strand
AGGCACGTTGCCAATGCTCACCAGCTCCACTGCAGCTTTGGCCCCACCACAACCCCCCAAAAGAAGATGCTGTCTGTCTGATGTGTGCAGCAGCTCCTGCTCCGGGGTTTGGGTCAGCAGGAGGTGCTCCTGGGGCACTGGGCACTCCTGGATGCCGTTGCTGGTGGCTCTCCAGCACAAACAGCTGAGCAGGGGATGCAGGCAGCTGCCTCCAGCTGCTCCCTCTCCTGTGCTGGGGCTTGCCTKCCCCAGCTGTCAGGCTCAGCTGCCTTGCCCTGCTGCTGAAGGCATGCAGGAGAGCGTGTTGTGCAGGAAGAGGCCGGTCAGAGGAGAAGAACAGTCCCAGGGAGCTTGGCAGTTCAGAACAAACCACAGAGGAAAGGAGTCATTTCAGTGCTGAGCTTCATKAGGGCAGCGTGGCTGGCAGTGTGGGCTGAGCTTGCTCCAGAGCTGGGCTTCCCGAGGTGGGAGGAGAGCAGGAGGTGTTTAATGGGGCAAGAAATGTTCCTTCCCATCCGTGTTCTCCCTCTCTTTGTGCTCTCCTGCACTCCTTGGGGAGCATTTGCTTCGTTTGTGCTGGTATCACATTGAATTGGGCCAGTAGTGACAGGGACATGGGACACATGCACCATCCCTGTGGGATGTGCCACTGCAAAGGTGGGTTTTGTGTCCCCAAAATCCCCAGTGGAGGTGTCAATGGAGAATCTGCCAGAGCAATGTGAGCTGGGCTGTGCAGTGGGTGCAGGCAAGGAGRGGACGTGCAGAGGGCAGAACGAGGCACAATCAATTAAAAATAGCCATAAAAACAAGGCGAGGGGAAGGGCTGATTCTGACCCTGCAGCCTTGGGCACTGTGGGAGGCTGGCCTGGCTGTGCAGGGCTTAGCAAATGTGAATACCCAGATGTGGGTGGGGGTGACCTCTCCCAGGCTCCTGCTGTGGGCAGCAGCTCCCTCCCAGTCCCGGGGCACTGGGCTGGGATGGAGCTGGCACAGGAGGATGTTCCTGCCCTGTGCTGGTGGGGCAGGTCTGAGCAGAGGTGTGGTGCCAGTGTGGCAGGAGCTGGYTCATCCCTGTGAGGAGAGGAACAGGGAGTCCTCGTGGGAGCAGCAGGGCTTCATCCAGGGACATCCACCTGGGATCCTCAGGAGCTGCATGAGGGGCAGGTGAATCCTCAGGAAAAGCCACATCACATCTGTCACGGGTGATGCTGCCACAGCATCCCCTTCCACTGTGCCTCCCATCTCTGGCACTGTGCTTGTGTGGCTGAACATCTTGGCCTTCTCTTGTTCCTTGCAGTGTGTGGTGGTCAGGCTTGGAGAGGGGGAAGGCATTGCTGCCCCCAGAAAAGGTAATGGTTTCCATTTTGGTTTTAACAGTCTGATTCTGCTTCCCCCAGTCTAAACCTGTTAGTTTTGATGGCTCAGTGCTGGGTAGAGGCTCAATTCTGGGATCTCAGGTGATGGACTGGATCCCAGGGATGGAGAAGTGAAGCCACACAAGCCTTGGGGTGACTTTTCTTCTGTCCTGTGCTGCTAGGGTGACACCAAGCGTGGGGCTGCAGGGATTTGGACAAGGCTCCCTGGGCTGGAGAGCCCAGGGCTGAGAGGAGCTGCAGTGAGTCACCCTTTCCAGCTCTTTWACTGTACAAAGAGGATAAAGCTGCAGGGAAATGTTTCCTCCAAAGCCAGCTGACAGATTCAGGCTAGGTTATGGACAATCTTTTTTTTGTTCTTGTTATTATTTTTAATGGGAAAAYTCCTACAGCCCAGGATTCCAAATGGAGGGGCCGAGTGGGAAGCGCTGAGTCTYGGTTTGTGAGCACAGGTGCCAAAAATGAGATAATCTGGAAAAATCTAGACCTGCAGGCCCAGTGACTTGGAAGGAAGAGCTTGGGAGCRTGTGTGGGGGAGAGGAATGTGTCCCATCACAGAGGGACTGCCTGATCCAGGACACCACGTGCACAGGGAGGGCACTGCCTGCTCCCTGTCCCTGTCCCTGTGTGTGCAGGGAGCAGCCAGTGCCCCTCAGTGTGCTCAGGGGTGTAATGTGGGCACTGAGGATGCCAGGAGGAGGCTGGTGATGTGGCTGTGATGGTGCTGCACGTCCCTGTCCCCCAGGAATGCTGTCCCCAAGCTCCTCATGTCCTGTTCCTCTCTGGTCACACTGGTGTGCCCGTGTCCCCTCTCTGCCTGGGCACACTCTGTGTGGATGCTGGCCCACGTGGCAGCTCCAGCTGGGCAGGATACACCCCAGGAAATGAGGCTGACCACTCCAGCCAGACCCAGGAGGATTTGTTTGCCTTGCTGGRAGTCCCTGAGGGCCCACAGGAGAAGCAGTGACCTCCCCAGTGGAGCTTCATTATGCACAGGGATAATGTTTCCCACAGGAAACACCACRGGTCCCACTTCCTTTCCCTGCCACGTGTTGGATCTGAGACCAGGGGAGGGCGAAGCTGGGGATGCTGCATCCAGAAGGACGTGGAGCTGCTGGAGTCCAGAGGAGGCCACAGAGATGCTCCAAGGGCTGGAGCCCCTCTGCTCTGGAGCCAGGCTGGGAGAGCTGGGTGTGTTCCAGAGAAGAGAAGGCTCCAGGGAGAGCTCAAAGCCCCTTGCAGGGCCTAAAGGGGCTCCAGGAGAGCTGGAGAGGGACTGGGGACAAGGATGGAGGGACAGGACACAGGGAATGGCTTCCCACTGCCAGAGGGCAGGGATAGATGGTATATTTGCATTAAATTCTTCCCTGTGAGGATGCTGAGGCCCTGGCACAGTGAGCTCAGAGCAGCTGTGGCTGCTCCTGGACCCCTGCAAGTGTCCAAGGCCAAGTTGGACACTGGGGCTTGGAGCAGCCTGGGTGCCTCTGCTGGCTGAGAAATGRGTGAGTGCTCCTGCCTGCTGTGGGGTTTGTGTTCATCCAAATGGTGCTGAAAGGCAAAAGGAGACCCAGCCCTGGCTGAGGGGGACATGTAGGAACCAGACCCAAGAGTTTCTCTGTTTATCCTGTGGTATTTGCATGTCTGCAGCCCATGGCAGTCGTGCTGGGGAACAGGCTCCCCACCCATCAGCTCCTTTGGATCCTCCAGCTTTCTCACATTTGGGTTAATCATCCTACAGGCTGATAAGGCAAATAAAATCCGTTATCTTGAGCAAGATAGATAAAAACAAAGAGTTTGCTTTGATCTCCTGCAGCAAGGCCTGGCCGCTGGTTTTGTGACTTCTCTGCTGCCTGCCGGGGGAGGGAAGCGATGGCAATGGTGATGAACCTTCTGTAATTAAGGAATCCTCTTTTAAGCTATTTCTAGACTGCTGTCCCTGCCTGAGATGTTTCTGTTGGCCAGTGGTTGAAGGGACACCATAGGCTGGGTGCAGTGCCAACTCCATAAACTCTGTCAGAGGACTGAATGGAGATTATGGAGAAAGAACTTTGTTTGCAGAAGATCAAACGTTGTTGTGAGCAAARAAGATAAGCTGACAGCAAGCCAGTTGTGTTCTTTACACTCCTCCAGCAAACAAACAGACACAGAGACACTTCTACATTGTCCAAAATGCTGTGGTGAAGCTGAAGTGAATGTGGCTATAAATGGAAAAAGCAGCTGGTCTTGGATTGCAGCCTGTGCTCAGACTTCCTTGGGCCCAGTTTTTCTTACATCTATYAGAGGTTTCAAAGGAGGGATGTGGGGAGAGAGCTGCTTTCCTTYGGGTTGGTTAAATCTGGGTCACTCGTTTCATTGATCTTCTGAACTGGTCTGTGCACAGAAGTTCCCAGGGTTTCTGTGGGGTCACGTGCATCAGTACTTCACCCTCCTGAAACATTTTGGGTTTATCTTGGCATGAAGGTGGCACCAGACACACCAGGAGACAAAGCTGGACCCAGGGGTCACTGGAGTGGCTCTCCAAAGGGAGGTCCTGAGCTGTCCAGGAGGGAAGGGATGTATCAGGTGTTTTCTCTATCAAAACCCTGCCAGTCTACCTTGCTCGCTCCTAGATTGGAAAAACCCATAGTTTGAAGAGGAAGTAGGGATTTGGAAGGCAGACTTTGGATGTGTGGGGAGCAGATGTGGGATGGATTGTGCCTCCTGGTTGATGRGTGTTGGAGGCTGCTGGCACTGAGGGAGGAGCCAGGGGTATTTGGATGCTCTTTGCCTCACATCCCTGCTTCCATCTGGTGCAGGCTGGATGGAGAATGGAGATTACCTTGGAATTGTCCAGATACGTCCTGGGAAAAAGGAGSAGATCTGAGCAGCTTTTCTGATAAAACATAATTGTTTAGACAAACTCTGGCTGAACTTGCTTCCTCCTGCATCCCAGCGTGCAGATAAATGGGGTGGAAGTGGGAGGCCAAGTTCACTGCTGGGGCCCTCCCTGGGGTCACACTGCCCCCGAGACCCCCAGCCCACCCCTTCTGGTGGCCTTGGAGAAGATGAGAGGATGCAGTTGAGTGCTGAGGATGCTGCCCTGGCTTTGGGCAGTTCAGTGCTCCSAGATACAATGGGAACCTTGACTGGGCAGCACATCAGGGGTGTGGGTGGTCCTTGGGGGTGAATCCATCATGGTCCAGCTGCAGAGGCTGGACCTCGGCTGTGTGYTGCTCTCTGGGATGCAGGAAGTGTTTGCTCTGTTCTCTCCAAGCCTGGCAGTGCTGGCTGGGCAGATCTGTGCCCCTGAGAGGCTCCTGTTTGACCTGGGACAGTCAGGATTTTTGGGGGATGTGGCCACTGCAGAGGTGCTGCCGTGCCCTGTGTGGCTCCTGCTGAGGTCTCCAGGAACTTCTTTGTGGAGCCAGATGAAATCTGAGATCCTGCCATAACACTGATGTTCCTCCCACCGTTCCTCGGGGAAACAGTGCTCTTTACCCTACTTTGTGTAGTAAATAAAAAGTTTATTTACAGCCCAGGAGTGCACGCCCTGAGCTTGGGAGGTGAAGGGTTCCTGCAGGGCCCTGGAGGAGCTCTGGGCTTTCCTTTCTGCATCAGTTCCTGCACAGAAAAGTCTTGGGAAGGAGCAGCCCTGTGAGTGGGAGCTCAGGGGAAGCAGAGCCCTTTGGGCATGGCCCTGTGTCCCCGTTCATGGCCCTGTGTCCCTGCCTGTCACCTGGAGCAGAACTGAGAGCAGATAACGAGTGCTCACAGGTGACACGTGGGCTGGAGCAGACGGGGACAGCAGCAGGAGGTGAGCTGCCATCCATCTGTCCCCATCCTTGGCCGAGGGCGGTGTGGGGTCGGGGTGAAGGGGACATGGCCATGGGGCTGAGCTCTGCTGACCTGTGGGGTTCCCAGCTCTGCCCTGGCACCGCCCAAAATCCTYCTGCAGAGCTGCAGGGAATGAGCATTTGTCTTCTCCTCCACTTGCAGGGGTGGGAAGGGTCTCTCTGGGGTTATTTCAGCCCATGTGTGGGACAGATTATTTATGGGGCACTCGTTTGAAGGGCAGGCAAGCCAAAGCTGTTATTTGGACTCCTCTGAAAGAGCAAAGCTGGGAAAGCTTCAAATTGTGGCTGCAGAGACAAGGGGGGGACGTGGCTGTGGCTTTCTGCTGGGGAGCAGTGTCGTGTCCCTTGGGAGAGGCACAGAGAACATTGTTTGGAGTTTCTGCTTTTCCCTCTCATTTTTCAGACACRCAGGATTAATTGCTCTCTTTCATTGTCCGCAGCAATATTTATTTTGCTGCTCTGCAGCAGCRGGGACCGGGTGGGTTTCACAAACTGAATTTTCCCTGGACAAGCCCCTCCTTTCTGCTTTCACACTTCCAGCTGCCAGGCTCGSTTTTAAAACAAGCTTGCACCGAGGCTGAAAACATTTGAATGGCAGAGCAATGCCTGGCAGGAAATGGCTTRAGCTTCCTGCTCCCGAGATGGTGTGAGTGTTAAAACAGAACTGGAGAAATATTAGACATCCTCCATCCGGCCTGGCTGGGSAGGCTGACCCCGGGGTGATGGGATGGAGAGCCTGGACACCCCCTCCCCCTGCTGCTGGTGCCTGGCAGCTTCCTGCAGGACGAGGGGCTCTGTGGGTCCCCCTGACCCCCATCCCCCTGATTTATGGGGGAAAAAAAAAGAGCAAATCGCTCCCTGCTCCTCTGGGCTTTGCTGTGCTTCGGATTTTTGGGAGATGTGTGGGGAAGGACTGGTGGGTAAAATGTCACCGGAGTGAGTTTCCAGCAGAGCCTGGGAGTTGGGAAAGCAGCGCTTCTGGTGAAATGTTTGTAACAAGCGAAAGGTGAAAGTCTGGGATGGCTGGGTCTGAGCTGGTTTGTTTGGGGCTGGAGCGGGACCTTCCTCAGCCGGCAGTGAAAATCACTGCGGAATTCTTGGCTCGATCRGAGGCGAGGGAGCTGCTCCAGGCGGGTGAATTCCCGCTCGGTGCCGGCTGAGCACCATCTACCTGGCCAGGCTGGGAACAGCAGCTGCTGCTGTGCAGGACACACGGACACGGACACCAATGGCAATACCCGTGTGCTGCAGAGATGCGGTTCCATGGGTAAAAGCATCTTTTTTGTTTGCCTGCGCTTTAGCTAAGACTTATTTCTACTTGGTAATTGCACCTTTTTGTTCGTGGTCAACATTTCTTTTGGTCTTAGCCATAAAACCTTCTTCCAGCTCATTCAACCTTTGCTTCCTTTAGTTAACTGGTAACAACTGGCTCAGCAATCCTTACTTTTTAAACATTTTCTRTTCTTCTATATCAAAACCTACTTTCATCTCTTCTCTTTCATCCCTGTGTGGGAYGTGCCCTCCTTCCCACGGCTCCTGCAGAGGGACACGGAGCCCTGGGGCTGCAGCTCTGGGAGAGGCACAGGAAGGTTTGGGAAGAGGTTTGGAAAGGGCTCCTTGAAAGGCTTTGTCCAGGGCAGGGGGCAGGGCTCGTCTTGCTGAACCACAGGTCTGCAGGGAGGACAAAGTTTGTCTTAAATCTTTGTTAAAGCTTGTCTTAAATATGAGAATGGGTGATTTGGAGCCTGGGGAGTGAATCTTAGCCAGTCTCTGTGAAACTGGGGTTCTGCCTTGCCCTGATGKGCTCTGGAGGAGCATGGATTGGGATGGGAAGGGCAGGGATGTAGAGGGGGGCTGTGCTGGACYTGCCTGCATCCCYCAAGGGATGGATCCAGCATCCAGTCTTTGCCTCTAAAGCTGATTTTCCCTGTTRCTCTTCATCTAGAAAATAAGTTTCCACCACAGCCTTTGCTTGAGTGGTCCCTACTGGGATATTGCAAMAGAGATGGGACCAGTGGGAGACATCCTCAAACATGATTTATTTATTTATTGCCTCAGTCTGAAGGAGTGAGAACGTCTTCACCACCAGCAGGTCGTGGTCAGTGGTCACAAGACCACAAGTTACAATGGGTTCCAAAGGTTTATTAGCCAATAATCTATTGCCACACATTTTAACTTTCACAYCAGTGGCTAATTAAACTCTATCACACATCCTGCTGCAACGTGGGCTTTTTTATCCAATCATACAGTGACACACAAACTACTTGCTATACCTTAAAACTTTTTTATTTCCTTTATAACTACTTCTATATCTTAACTTTAAAACCTTAAAACTTTCTACTCCCTAGCTTAATATGTCTCTGCTTAAACTACAAACCCACATTCTTACCCATGGTCTCTGGATTTGGAAGCCTCTTCCAAGGTCTSAGGTCAAACCCTGTATTCTTTACTGTATTTGGCCCTGCATGCAAAAGATTTTGAGGATTTTCTGTGCCTTGGTCCAGGGTCTGAAAGCCCTCAATGCTTTTCCTTCGGGTTAAAAACCATCGCTGATGGTTGATAGATTCCCAGATGGGGTTGTGGGGGGAACCTGGGCCCCCAAGAATTGGCTGAAGTCAGCAACATTCTCTGCTCTCAGCTTCAGGAGGGTGTCAGACGTGAGAGCTGTATCCTGCAGAGCTGAAAACCTCAAACCACGCTGGGGCCCGTGACCTTTGAGCAGCAGTGAGTGTCACAGAGCAGAGCCTGTGCCTTTATCTCAGATCAGGGCTGGGGAGGAGGCTCTGAGCAGAGCTGGGAKGCACTGGGGCTGCCCTGGCATCTCTGGGTYGGTGYTTGGSAGGCTCTGGGRCTGCCCTGGCATYTCTGGGTYGGTGTTTGGGAGGCACTRGGGCTGYCCTGRTKTCTCTGGGTTGGTGTTWGRGAGGCMCTGGRGCTGTTCTGGTGTCTCTGGGTTGGTGTTTGGGAAGCACTGGGGCGGTCCTGGCTCTCCACTTCCCCAGCAAATGCAGCCACCTGCCCCTTCTGGCTTCTGTCGCGTGTGTGTGACACCTGCCCTTGSTCTGAGTGCTGGTCCCAGTCCATGTGATGGTGAAAGGTGATGGAGACCTGGGTGCAGGTGCTGAGTGCTTCATTGCCCATTTGGTGTGATTGTGGTGCAGCTCTGCCCCAAAACATCTCTCAAATATTGGTTCTTAGAGATCTATCTATCTATCTATCTATCTATCTATCTATCTATCTATCTATCTATCTATCTATCTATCTATCTATCTAATCTTCTGCAGTCTCTTGAGGAATATTACAGCCTAATTGGAATTAGGTGCCTAAATACCTTTTAGGATGTATGCCTTGGCTCTCCTGTGCCTCTGAACCCAGCAGTGCCCCCTCACCCTGATGCTGGGAGGGCACCAAACCCCAAGATGCGCTCTGTCATAGGGATTGGGGTGATGGGAGCAGCTGGGGTGAGGCAGGAAGAGGCAGGATGGCCCGCTTAGACCTGCCAGGAAATACAAACACAGCTTSTGTCACGTTGGGGAGTGCAGGCAGGCATCGTGTGACAGCTCAGCACCSCTGACTCAGGAGCTGATTTGCTGTAGACACCTTCTGTAATCAGGAGGATGAGGTGTTCCTCCAAAGAGCAGGTCAGGCCATCGCAGCTCCAGGTCTGCCCTTCCACCTTTCCCGTTGCTCTCTCCAGCAGCTGGGCAGCTTGAATCCATCCAGCCGCTCGTTTAAACCCCTCCTTGAGCTACAGGATGTCCTGTGAGATTACTGAGTGCTTGAATGAGGGGCTTTCTGAGCTTGGCAGAGGCTGAGCAGACCCCAGAGAGCTCCCGTGCTGGGGGAAGAGTCTCTTGCCAAGYCGTAGGAGGAATTCCCACGTTCCTGTTCCTTCCTGCTGCCTGCCAAACGCTTGTCCCGTCCACAAAAGCTGATGTRTTTGGTAGGGTTTAACCTTTGCTCATAGAAGTGAATAATAGGCATCTTTTACTTTTGGTTTCTGGGTGTAAATCCACAGCTCAGCACTGGTTTTGCATGCAGAGCACGGACCCATGGTGGGAAAAAACGGAGGAGGAACAGAGAGATGCCTCACTTGTGGAAAGTCCTCAGGAGCCTGCAGAGAATTGCCCCTCCCTCCTGCCCTGGTGAAGCCCCAAACCAGGCTTTAGGTGCCAGCCAGCCCTCACCATTTCAGCAGAAGCACAAAGGCAGCCCTGTGGGATGCGGGATTTGGGATTTCTCACGCCCAGAGTGGCTGCAGGTCCTGCCTGGACAGACAGACAGGCTCCCACATTTTCCCTGCTGGCAGCAAGCACAGGAGTTTCAGGGAGGAGAAATGCTCCTTTTTGTTGCTTCTTTTCATGCTTAGAGTAGAAGACACAGCTAGCACTGTTTTACTCTGCCCTGGACCCTCTTTTTCTTCTCTGGTTTGTGTCCTGTGGGACAGCCCTGGTGACACTGGTGCTGGTGGCTGCCACCAGTCATGTCATCAACAGCACCCAGAGCTGCTGAAATGGGGTGTGAACCACAGCTGGGCACCTCTGTGTGGGGCTGACCTGGCCTGGGGGAGGTGAGAATGACCCAAAGCTCGGCTCCCAAAGTGAAAAGTGAAAACCAGCAGGTCCAGGCACGGCCTGAACTCATTTTTGTTCCAGTGGTGGGATCAGCAGGAGGGAACCCTGCACAGAGAAGAGAGCTCTCTGAGATCCCACGCTGAGGGTTTGGGGCATCACACAGTTCTGAAGGTATTCCAGCAGCTCCCCTCCTTACCTGGGCCTCTGTTTGCTGGTTGGGTCGCTCTGTGGGGCTGCAGTGAGCTCCAGAGGGACTGTGCTGCTCTGTGGCTGCTCCCATCCTGGAGCAGGTGTTGGCTTGTGTCACCCTGGCCGGGGACCAAAGCCCCACATCACCCTGCACCCAGAAATGAGCCACAAGTTGCCCTGCTGGAGGTCAGCTGTCCATCAGGGCAGTGTGTGGCCTCCAAAAAAGCTGGAACGAGTCTCCAGTGCTGCTCCAGGATTTGGTTCTAATTAAAGGGTCACCCATGGAGGTGACCCCGGGGCACTCCTCCCCACAGGGGTGGGGAGAGGCTGCTGATGGATCTGCTTAGGAGTGGGCTTGCAGTGGGAAGAAGCAAGGAGAGGTCCAACCTTACCAGTGTTTGCTGTTCCTGAACCAGCAATTCCTTCCTGGAGCTAAAGTTCTGTGAGATCAGCAGAAGCAGGGGTAAAACTGCTTTTTTAGCTGCATGCAAATGTGGAAATCAGACCCACAGATGGACGGGAATTGGAGTAACTGTCCCCAAAATGACAAGGTGCTGATTCTAAGCACAGCCCGTGGCATTGCAGCTGGCCCGGGGGTTATGACCAGTGCCATAACCCCACGGAATTCTCTTTCCTTGCCTATCTGTGCAGATCTCTGCTCTCCCATCAGCGCCTTGCCCTCAGCACTCCCTGAAAATCGCCCAAAAAAATTCCATCTTGGTGCAATTTAGGATACGCTGCAGCCTGCCCCGAGCACATCTGGTATCTGTGTGTTGGGTGATACTCATCGCAGCGCGAACTCAGCCAAGTGTTAAACGGCAGAGCCCTCCCACCTCCTCCCCGCTGCAAACCAGGGCTGTTTCCATGCTCCGGCAATAAAATGAACCTCGCATTCCCGGGCAGGCGCTGATCTGGCAGCAACAACTGCTGTGTGGGATGGAGGCATGAGGAACGCTCTGAAACGGGCCAAGAAACCATGTGCTCCTAGGACTTTTTTTTGAAATCCCTGCGGTGCTGGGAAGCTTTTTTTCTAGCCCTGCTCATTTTCTGGATCCGCGGCCGTTCCTGCTGCGTCTGCAACTGCTCCCCTCCTGCCCGGGGGTTTTGTGCTGAGGCCGTGCTGGTTTGGGTGTAAATGCTGCTCCCTGTTTCCAGGAAGGTAAACAGCCCTCCCTCGCCCTGCTTTCAGATATCCAAGTGCTTTGCCAAGCGAGGGGGGAGACCTTGTTTCTGTTTTGCAGATGGGGGAAGAGAGGAGTTGCAGAGGCTGCTGAGAAATCCATGGGAATCTGCTCGCTTGAGGGGTGCCTGTGGTTTTGCTTCAGGACACTTCCTTTAGTGCTGGGCAATGAGCAGGCAGGGCTGGCACARGGGATGTTTTTGCTGCCCTTTTTTGGGGTGACCACGCAGCAGACAGTGGGCAAAACCCCACCAGACCACACCGGTTGTGTTGCCCTCAAAGGGAGAGCCTGGCCTGGATTTGCCCACAAGTTCCTCAGTTTGTGGCTGATTTAAAAAAAAAAGGACAGAAAGAAAAAAAAAAAAAGAAGAAAAAAAAAATCCAAACTGTGTTTTCAGCACAGTTGGTGCCTCAGCCACTGAGGTTGCTGTGCTTTCAAGGGAGGCAGCCCCAGCACTGGTGCCTGGGAGGAATGGGGGGGGAGACAAGAACTCTTGTGTGGTGCCTTTGATGTCGGAGGCTTTTACCCGCGTTACCCGGGGAGAAACTCGAGTGCTTTTCATGTCTGGTGGTGAGGGAGGCAGAGAGCCAGGAGGGATCTGCTTTGTGAGACCTTTTCGAAGGGAACTGAGCACAACTTTKCAGAAGCTGGGGGGAGGCTCTCTGGGGCAGCAGCTGAAGTGGGTGCTGAAGCATCCTTGGCTCTGGTGGGCGCCGTGCATTGTTTTCCTGTCATCCTTGGCTGAGTAAGTCYCTGCCTGAGCTCTCCCCAGCCTCAGGGAATAAAAATCTGTGGCCAGGGCTGTGCTGGGGCCTCCACAGCCGTGCCAGTGGGGATTTGTGGAGTGGGGAAGCTGAGCGTGGCTGTGCAATGAGTGTGTGGGGGTTTGAAGGGTAAGGAGGGGGAAATAGCAGGGACGTGGTGCAGGCATTGTCACAGGGGAATGGTTTGGCAGCGCCTGTGCTGAGGGAGGAGGCAGAGATGGGCTCTGCCACTGCTCAGGATGGCTGTGGGATGGGATGTGCGGGGCTGAGCCTCTGCACCACGGCCTGAGCAGGCACAGAGGGGCACAGGGGAGACACAGAGGGTGGCATCAGGTCCTGGGGGTGACACGGGGTGGCAGCAACGCTGAGATGATGCAGGGGTGGGGGCTCCCTGGGGTGTCAGCTGCCAGCAGAATGGGCCATCCTCAGCCAGCTCCTGCAGCCCTGAGGTGGAAAGGAGCCCTGGCTGCTGGCAGTGCCAGGAAGGGGAGGGTGCTGCCTGTGGTGGGGTCTGTGCTGAATTTTGGGGCCCTGCCCACAGCCAGGTGTGGTTTGCATCTGTGCTGGCGGTGGGAAGGGGCTGCCACAGCCTCAGATGTGCTGCTGCCAGGGCTCTGTGGGCTGCACTGGAGATGCTCTCACGTTACTTTTGGTGAATGCATTGCTGTGACATCGAGGGGAGTGTGTSTGGTGATGTAAGGGAGGCCTGGCAGCCCAGGGCAGCCTCACTCCTTGGTTTACTGTGGAAGTTGGCTGTGAACTGGTGTAGGAAAGGAACTTCCTGGTGTTTGATGGCCCCTTGTCCTGATGAACACGGGGGGGAAATCCACCTCTTGAGCATCCCTGTGTGCTCTGGTGGGTGCAGGGCTCCTGAGCCCAGCCCTTTCTGTGTGGGAAGTGCTCCCCAAAAACARCCTCCTGCTCTCCCCTTCTCTTGCCCATCCTGCCCCATCACTTGCTGCAGGCTGTGCCCGGGTCACACAATGTTTAGGTGACGTGGTGGCACCCCCTGGACTTGCCAAGCACAGGGGTTTTCTCTCTTGCCTTACTCTGGCAGAGGCTGGGGGTGCTGGGCATGGCAGCCCGGGCTGTGTCAGTGTGAACCCCCAGGAACTGCTCTGTCCCTCTGTATCCCAGTGTGTCCCCTCTGTATCCCAAGGTGTCCCCTCTGTATCCCAATGTCTCTCCTCTGTATCCCGAGGTGTCCCTGTCAAACAGCCCTTGGAAGCAGCGGGGGCTGCAGGAAAGGCTCCACGCCAGAGGATTTCAGGCTGGGCTTTTTWTATCCATCCCAGTGTGGCCACACTTCATTTAGGGAAGGAGCATCCGGGATGGATCTGGGCTGACGTATTCAGGGCTGGGACTATCTGGGCTCTGCCAGAGCAGATCTGGGCCAGGGGAGCAGCTGCGATCCAATGGGGCCGGTGCTGCAGCCCCATGTTCTGACTCTCAGCACACTCCGAGCTGTTTTTGTCGGATTTCTTGGCGGTTTCGTCGGCGTTGTGTCCGCCCTTCTGTAAACATCAGGTCTTTTCTCTCTTTGCTCTAAACCCTGCTTTGGAAGCAGGGGTGTCCAGCCATCCCTGAGCTGAGCAGCTCTGTGCTCTGCACTTGCTTCTCAGGGTCAGCTTACAGGAGCACACGGAGCAGAGGAGCACAGGAACAGCCTCCCATAGCACCAGGCAAGTTTTGGGTTAAAGTTGCTTAATTTGATTGGATTTGTGGATGGTGGGTGCGGCGGAGGGAGCAGACTGGTGCTGCAGCTCTGGGGGTGGGAGGGGATTCTGCGCTGCTGGTGGGAGTCCTGGGGTTTTTTTAATGTGCTAATTAAGGAGTGTTGGTTGGGCTAAATTCCCCTGGGAGATAGGTGAGCCAGGCAATGGGGCATTTTTGTGTGCAGGCAAGACTGGGCTGAGCTTTGGTTTTGAGACGAGGTAAAAAACGCAAAAAAAAAAAGCAAGAATTGTGATGATGTGTGAACCCCTAAGTGCTGCTGCCTKGTCCAGGTGTGATTCCAGATTGTAGGATACAGCATCCAGGAGGAGCACAGCTGTCCAGGCTGTGTGCCCTGCTGTAAGAGTGCAGATAAGGACATGTCATGACAGATGAAATAAGTTTGGAAGGCACAGAGGACTGTGCTGGCCCTGGGACCTCTCCCGTTGCCATCCATGATTTCCCATGCTGAGATCAAAATCCCTGTGTGGCTCATGGGTAGCTCCATGGTGGGGTTTGAATGTGTTTGGCCCCAGAGCCCCTCAGCAGGTCTGTGCTGGCTGTGGCTCGAGGCACGCACATGTGGCAGGCTCTGATGGCTCRGTGGCCAATAAATAACCTGGCAGCAGYGGTTCCTGGCTGCCTCTCCACAGGGAATCCAGACTTCCCTTCCCTGAGCACGGTGGAATTTTTATAGCCTGTGGTTTTAAATGCTGTGATTTCCGTATGGCCCCGACGCCGCATGCAGCCCTGTCAGAGCTGGGCTGGGTGAAACATGGGCTGGGTAATGTGCCTGAGCTTTGCTCCAGTGCAGGGAGGGCTGGGACAGGGAAGGCTGGCTCTCCTGGGGTTGAGCCTGCTGGGTGCTGTGATCTTATGGCTGAATTCAGCTGTCCTTTATTTCATTTATCCCCAGAATTTGTCAGGSTTTGTGGAGTAGAGGACAGTAAAGYGACCTTGTTTGTTAGAAAATAATCACCCAAGTGGGAGTGAAAGAGTTAATGTTGCAAATACAGCTCAGTGGCATCCTGGAAGTGTCTGTCCAAAAATCAGGAGGGGAGTGGGCATTGCAATGTAGCAGGGTAGAGGGGCCAGGCTGGCAAACCCCACTTGGCACAGGGACGCAGCTGTGACCCGGGCAGGGACGTGGCACTGTGGGATGAGTGCCCTGCTGGCAGCTGGGAGGCCGAGGCAGGGATGGTTCATGCACATCTCGTGGGTGTGAGCACTGCCTGCCTCCCAGCAGCATCCCTGGCTTTGTCCCCTGAGGGTCCCTGTCCTCACAGGGACGAGGCAGAGTTCTGCCATTAACACTCTGAAAATCTCTGCTGGCTCATCCTTCTCATCCTCAAAATGCCAGGCAGTGCTGGGGTGCACACAGGTCCCTCACTGTGATCTCTAGGAAGGGGTGCAGTGGTGGGAAATCAGCAGTGGTGCTTCTCCAGCCCCTGAAAACCACTGCCCTCTGCTCTAGGGATGCTTTGGGGCCATCAGATTTTCCAGCCTAGGACATCCATGTCCCCGTGCTCCTGCTGCAGGGACACTGCCTGSCTCCAGCTGCCTCCACCCTGCTCTCCCTTTCTCACAAACTCGTGGAAAAGCGATTTCCCTTCCCATTTTCTGGCGCTTTCTCAAACTCGGACTGGGTTAACTCTTGCTGTGGATGCTGAACGTGCTGCAGGGCCCCGCTCAGGCGGGGCTGTAAAAGCCACATTTTCTTTGGGAATCGGATTAAGGCCCCTTTCTCTGCGTGCTGGGCGGATGCAGAGCGGGTGACATGAAGTCTCTCTTTGTCCTGGATGGTATTTCTGGCCCAGCTGCAGCGGGTTAACCCTTTGTCATCCCACACAGTTCTGGTGATGAATGGCCCTTTGCGTAGCAGCAGGGACCTTTTCGTGGGGTGGGAGCACTGCGGGGGCTCTGTGGGCTGTGCATCCCCCCTTGGAGTGCAAAGCCTTGGTGCCTGGCTAGGGGACGTGTCTGTGGGACAGGGACCTGCCTTAATGCTGCTTCCCACTGCCTTTCTTTGCCATTTTTAGTCTCTCTTTATTCCTCAAAGCGAATGGATGGGATTTTGCCCCCCAGTCCTGCACTGGCACCAGAGGTCTCTCCATACTGGGGCGGCCCCAGGCTGCCCAGAGGGACATGGCTGGGAGAAGGAGGGGGCAAAAGTGACAGTGAGAGCAGGGGCCAGGCCAGCTGGCAGAGCACAAGAGCTGCCTGTGTGCTCCTCGGAGGGCAGTGACCCTGTCAGTGGCGCTGGGCTGGGGCAGGAGCATCACTTTTCCAGGAGAGCTGGAGAGCTGGAGAACCAGCCAGGAGCAGGATGATGGCAGGCAGAGAGCATCCACAGATAACCCAGGAGCCCTTGGCTGTGGTACCCAGGACCCAATGAGGTGTCTTGGTTTGCTACTCGGTGCTGGGCTCTGTGGCCAAGCAGAAAYGGAGGTGATTTCACAGCCRTGCCCTGCAGTCTGGTGGCTGTGGRCATYTCACACCCASGGCTTGGGTCCCTTTGGCTTTGTTTCCCCACTGCGCTGCGTTGTTGCATCACCTTGGATCCATCCGCTGCTGCCCTGAGCCTGGCTTGGCTTGTTTGTTTATGCAAAAGCCAAATGGTAGCAGGAAATGAGGCCCGGAGAAGCTGCCAGGGGCACGCAGTGCTGGCTCCTGCAGCGCTGATCCTGCGCCGTTATCAGGCAGCCTCCTGATAAGAGCAGAGCAGGGATTTCCCCAGAGGGGGGTCCTGGACCGTGTCAAAGTGGCATCAGGAGCTCCCCAGGCCTCCCAGCAGTGGGGGGAAGTGCTAAATTCCCTCCGTGTCCCTGTCTCTGCTGAGTTTTAGGACGTGTGATCACCCCAGGGCCGAGGGAGGGGTGCCACCATCTCCCAGCTCTGACCCAGCAGCAGATGGGCACCGAGCGGGACGCGCTCACGGCGTCGGGAACTGCAGGGAAAGCGACGCATTTCCCTCCCCCCGCCGTGCTCCTCCTCCCCCCCATGCTCCTGACCTTTTCCCATCACTACACAAAGCACTATTATTCGGAGCGAGGCACCTCCATGCGAGGAGACAGCTGGCGCTGCAGCAGCTTGCTGGGGATGGGTTGGTATTAATTAAGCTGCAGGAGACAGCCCGGCAGCTTGAATGGTGTTTTCCTTCTTTTCAGGGTTAGGATGCCCTAAATACTTTCTTCTTTACCTCCAAACGGGCGTTTATAGGTTTAAAAGGGGCAGCAGACAAAGGAGGGAGAAGGGCCCGTTATGCGCAGCTTGCAGGGACGTGGATCCCTGCACGTGGCCTGCAGGGACTGGTAGGACACCACAGCAACTGCTTTGCAGCTTGGTTTGTGCCAGGGGGCTGCAGTGACCCCCAGGGATTGTCAGTGCCTGGGCAGATCCCATCTAGAGAGGAGATGTCACTTTGGGGTGAAAGGGTTTAAACCACTTGAACAAGTTTGGGGTGATTCAGGCGGCCGAATTTTTCACTCCCTGCTGTTCTCCCTTGCAAAGGTGATTTATTTTCACCAAACTCATCCTCTGCCCCTGCTGCTGGGTCTGCTTTGCTGCTGGTGGTGAGAGGAGCAGAGGTGGTGGTGGAGGATGCTGGGGCTCTCTGAGGTGCTCCTTGGTGTGTGAGCTCTGTGTGGGCTCCCTCTGCTCCCCTCTCTCCACAGGATACAGGAGTTCGGTGGAGTGGGGCTCAGGGATGCTGGTGGGGTGAGGTGCAGAGTTTTGCTTTACCCCTTTTGGGGGATCATTTGTGACAGTCTGTGGGGGTGTCTGGGGGAGCAGATCATGCCCTTGAGGAGGAGGAGGAGGGGTGGGGATTGCTCCTAAAGAGCCAAGTGTGTTTCCTTGGGCATGGCTGGGCTGTGCCATCTGCAGAGCTGGCCCAGGGATTTGAGCAGCAGGGTTTTGGTGCCAAGGCAGACCTGTCCCTGCTGAGCAAAACCTGTGCTCAGAGCTGAGCCCGTGGCAGTGCCTGGGAGGTGCTGAGTGTGCTTGGTGTCTGTCCAAACCAGCACAGCAGCACCCAAACCAGTGCCCCAACCAGTGCCCCTTGTGAGGGAAAAGGAATTTGGGAGGAATGGGGTTCTTTCTTGCATTTCCCAAATATTTGTGACTCTGCCTTCCAAGCAGAGCCTGTTCCCCTTTTTGGAGAGTGGTGGGTTGCTCAAGCAGGGTGAGGAGCCTCCTGCCTGCCCCGCTCAAGGGAGCCTCTGCAGGAGGAATGTGCCAGAGGAAGGGAGGCTGCTGCAGGGACACTGCTGGGATGTGACACCGCTGGGATGTGACACCAGGAACCGAGGCAGAGGGTGACTCACGCCAAGGACACGGTGCCAGCTGCGCTGTGATGGCTGGTGTGACAGCGTGTGAAATAATCCCTTCCTTCCTTCCTGGAGAGTGGGAGCAGCCTGGAGATGYCCAGCTGGAGGAGCCTCTGGGTTTTGGTGTGCTGGGAGCTGGGGCAGTGCTGGGTGTGGTGTGGGTTCAGCAGAAGAGCTGTTTGGTTTTAGCTGTTCCTGGCATTGGGGGATCCTTTCTGTTCCTGCTAGAGGTGATGGTATCTCATTCAGTGCTAAAAAAAAATTAAATTTTGGTCTTGTGATCTGCARGCTCGTGTCCTTTTCTCGGTCATGCTACTTTCCACTGAGTTTGCTGGTGCTCTACCAAGGTCTCTGGAAGTGCTTTTCATTCTGCTATTGATCTGAGATTATAAATATAACTGGCAGAATTTCCATCTGCCTGTCAAAACCACYGGGGACTGGCAGGTAGTCAGCATTGCAGCAATATTGAAAGGTTAAAAATTATTTCCTAAGCCCTAACGGTGCACTTTTAACTGGGGATTGCTGAGGTGCAGTAAAGTTGGAAATGTCCTTTAAGCATTCCTGCAGAACACATCCTCCTCGTGCTGCCTGTGCCCAAGGGATTTGATGTTTTCTTAAGAGCTGGGCAGCTTGGGATGAAGAGGGTTTGTTGGCAGGTCTGCCCACAGGCTGGGGAGTGCTGGTGAAGCTGCCTTCATTTGCAGATCTTTGGTTGTTCCTCAAAGCTGGGGATTTATTTTGGAGCTGAGCATTGCCTGGGACAGGGCAGTGGTGCTGGGGGCAGTTTTCTGCTGCAAAGGGCTGTGGTTGGGATTGTGCCCAAAACTCAGGGACTCTTGAAGCCCTCGTTGGTGTCTCCCTGAGCATCAGTGCTGGACCACGATCCCCAGTGAGCCCTGCACGGAGTGGCTGTGACATGGGGACCTGCTTTCACCTGCAGGGGTGTCCCATGAAGCAGTACAGACTGGATTGTGTAAAGGCAGGAATCTTCCTTAATATTTCAGATTTGTTGCAAGTCTAAAAGCTGGATCTGTAGTTAGTTCAAATCCCTTGATACAATTTACAACAGCAATAGGCCTTGTCAGAATTGCTCTTAACTCTGATTGTTAGGTTTTTCTAAGAGGAGAACAATGAGTTTGTAATTTWAAAACCCTTAATTAGGGGATTTGGATCCAATTCTTGGCTCTGCTGTAAGATTTCTGTGTGACCCTGGGCRAGTCACTCATTCCCTCTCCAGTTCATCTGCGCTGCAGGGGTGAAGCTGCTTCCTTCCTGTGCCTGAGGGTCCTGCCTGTGCTCAGAGCCAGAAGGGAGCAGTGGCAGAGGCACAGGCAGGGCCCTGCTCTCCTCACAGGGATGGAGGTGCTCCTGTAAGATCAAATCTCTGAGTTTGTCTGGGCTGTTTGTCTGCGAGTGCCTCCTCTGTGCAAACACCCCAGAGACACCAAGAGCTGTCCTGGGGACCAGCAGTGCTCCCAAACCCTCACATTTGCTGTGAGGCCAAGGATGACACTTTGTTGTCCTTCTGAGCTGCTCTCTCTCTCCACCTGTGTCTCCTGGGAAGGAGGAGATATGAGTTGAAACAAAATATTTTGTATTAATTAAGTGGGAAACAACTTATACACAGCGTTGAGTTCCCTAATTCTTTCCCTGGCAGGGGGTGTCCAGGTGAGCTGTGGCTGCCACATCCCTGGAAGTGTCCACGGCCAGGTTGAACCTGGTCTAGGGAAAGGTGTCCCTGCCCATGATTGGAATTAGATGGTCTTTAAGGTCCCTTTCAACTGAACCAGTCTGTGTTTCTGTGAAGTGTCTTTGCAGAGCTTCATGGGGAGAACTTTTCCATGGTTGTTTTTATTCCCTCACAGACAAGACTGAAGCATGCCCATGATTTCAGTCTGACAGAATGAACTCAGAGGAGTGAGGAATTGGTTCACGTGGCTGAGTTCACCCCTTTGGTCTGGGTTTGGGCACATGAACCCTGTGCTGATGCTTAACTCGTGCACAGCCACAGATGTGGTCAGGTTAATGGCAGGGACAGGAAGCCATCACACCTGAGATCGTCCCTTTGCCCTTTGTGTGAGCACAGCACCTGAGTGAGCCCAGCACAGCCTTTTCCTGCCTTTCTCCAGCTGAAACAAGGCTGGAGTGACTTGCAAACAGAGCTGCTACTCAGGCAAGCCTGGTTTGGCATCCAGCATTGGATTTTCCTGGAGATTAGAGAGATTAAAAGCACTAATGCCCACTGATAGGGGTTAAAGCTTTAATAAGTCATAAAAAGTGGTGTAATCTGGCAGAAATCTGCATACAACTGCAGCATAAGCAGATTGAGGCTGAGTTTCCTGCCTGGGGGTGCTGGGTGGAGGTTTCTCAGAAACCAGGTATTTGTGGCACTTGCTKAAGTGGGAGGATGTGGGTCTTGCCCCCCTCCCCTCAGTACCCATATTTTCAGAGCAGCCTTGCTGGGCATCACAGGAGGAGAGCTGCCAGCCCAGCGTGGTAGAGAGGGGCTGCTGCCGGCCTGGAGTGTGGTGGCTGTGCTGGCTGGAGGAGGATCAGCCACTGCTGGAGGTCTGGAAGCAGAGAAGGAAGCCACGCTGGAGCCACAGGCAGGAGACAGAGCAGGGACAGCTGTGGTGCCACTGGCATCAAGCRCAGGAGTGTGGCAGGGGCTGCTGGTGCTGGTCACAGGTCCAAAAAGGAGTACAGGCTGTGCAGGGGGCTGTTCGTGGGAAAGGGAATCCTCTGGGTGTTGAAGATTGCAGATGTGCACATCTGTCTTAACCCTTTCACTGCCTGCAGGCCTTTCTCTGGGAATGCAAACCTGGGAACTGCAGGGAAAAAAGTCCTGGGATCATAGGGTAGGTCAAAGTCAGCCCGAAAGAGGGAGGTTGGCTTCACCTTGGCTGTGACAGGACAGAGTCCCACCACCACTGGGGGACATCACAGAGGGGACTTCACCCCACTCTGGGGTGTGCACTGGAGGGAGCAGGGCCGGGTGGTGCAGCCCAGCATCCCTGGCTCCGTGCACASGGCAGCCTCCCTCCTGTGGCTGGCCCTTCCCTCCGCCGGTGGGGACATTCTGGGATCAAGGTGTAAGGCAGGAAGGAGTTGTGGAGACAGCTAATGTCTTCATTCAGCTTCCCTGACATCATTTTAGAGAGCAGGCGTGCCCGTGGGGGTTGGCTGACATCGTGTCCTGGCAGATGTGAGACGCAGCCCAGACATCTGCAACCAGCTGCAAAGTGAGCCCACGCTCCCGGTGCTCACACCCACCCGCGACTGCTCTGGCGCTCTGCTGGAGAATTTCGGGATGCCGGCACTCAAAAGGCTTCCTTGGGCTCGGGGACAGGGATGGGGATGAGACCCTGGCCCTCATCCCTGGAACAGTGGGTGAACTGGAGTCCTCTTTGCAGTGGGGCTGCCCCGTTTGTCCCAGCCTCTCTCTTTGCCGTGGAAGTTTCCCCGCACCTCCTGCGTGGGGCCGGGCTGGGACGTGCCCCCAAACTCTTCTTCCTCTCACCCTTTGCGGGCCCCCCAGGGCTGGGAGCGGCGGAGGGGGGATGGAAACCGCCCGGGGGAGAAGCAACTTCCCGGGAAGAGGCTCCATCCCCCCGGGCCGGGCTGGAGGGGGAGGAGGCAGGGTGATGGGGGAGGAGGAGGAGGAGGAGGAGGAGGAAGGGCGATGGGGGAGGAGGCGGAGGACAGCGCGGGAGGAGGCGGGAGCCACCGGCTGCCGGAGCCGCCGCCGCCGCCGCGGGTGAGTCTCCGGTGCCCGGGGGCGGGGGCTCTCCGTGGGGACAGAGAGGGGGGATTGTGGCGGTGGGGAAGCGCTTTTTTTTGGGGTGAATTATCCTGGGGAAGGGTCTGGGAGAGCGGGGGGGCGGGGGGCGGTGAGTGCCGCGGTTCGCACGGAGGGCAGTGCGGGGGTTCCCGGCCGGGACAGGGCATCCCTGGGCCGGGGGTCCCGGGGGCTGCGGGGGGCTCGGTGCTCTGTCCCTGCTCTGCCGCTGTGCCCCGCAGGAGGGGCCGCTGCTCGGCACCGCCGGGCCGCGCTGCCCGCATTGTCCGGGATCACTGGGGATCAGCGGATCAAGCCCTGTCCCCGTGGGCACCCCCTTTTCTGGGTACCCCCTGGTCCCCTGCCCTTGTCCCCGTGGGTACCCCCTGGTCCCCTGCCCTGCCCTCTCTGCTCCGGCTGCTGCCCCCGCTAAAACGCTCTCGGGGCGGCCGGGGCGCAGCTGCCTTTGGTAGAGAAAGAAAACAGCAGAAACAAACAAAGAAATTAAATAAAAATCCATACCACCCTACCCGTGAAAGAACAAAACCGAGCGGAAAAAAAGAAAATTTAAAAGGGGAGGAAAAAAAAAAAAAGAAATAGGAATTAAAAACAAAAAGGAAAGCCGAACTGCAAGCCCCGGGATGTGAATCCTTCTGGCTTGCTCCTTTTTTTATTTTTGCCGTAGTTTCAGTCAGTGCCTCGTGGGACGGGGGCATCGCGGTGCAGCTCGGCAGCCCCGGGCACACTCAGCCGTGCCCGGTGCCCGTTCCTGGCGCTCGGCCCGGCTCTCTCCTCCTGCGGTGTTGTCTGGACAAGCTGAGTTTGGGGAGTGCTGCCTGGCTCTTTGTTTTCGCGGCACAGAGCTCTGCCGAGCAGCGGTGACAGGAGTGRAGGGTGCTTTCCCTTGGCTGCGGGCTGGGGAACAGCCCCTCCTGTGCTGGGTGGACAGGGATGGGAGTGGATCCCATGCTCAGACCCCCATGGAATCAGTTTTGTGGGTGTCCTTGGGCTCTCCTGGGCACAGGCACCCTGAGCCTGTCTGTGGGGAGCAAGGGCTGTGCTGGTCACGGTATGGGGCCTGTGGATGGAGCAGCTTCTGCTGAGATCTGTGTGCAGGAAGGTTCCTCTCAATGTTCCCAGTGAGGGAGGGCTGCCCTGGGCTCAGCCTTGCTCCAGCTCCAGGGGAAGAAGCTCCTTACAGAGGGTGATCAGTGGGACCGCATGGCCAGAGATGTCTGCACAGCCAAGCCGAGGCTTGGGGAGTTGTTTGTGATCATCTCCTCCTTTTTAAACATTGAGGCAAAAACAGCCTAACAACTCTTTGTAAGTGGTTTAGAGCTGCTGTCTCACGTGGTTGGAGGAAGGAGAATGTCAGACTGTGGATTGTGCTGCCGGGGCAGCCTGGTGGGCAGTTTGGTGGGCAGTTTGGTGGGCAGCCTGGTGGGCAGTTTGGTGGGCAGCCTGGTGGGCAGCCTGGTGGGCAGCCTGGTGGGCAGCCTCACACCACATCCAGGAGCCAGAGTTTGAGCTCGTGGAGCTGGCACCACTGTTTGACCCCTGGGATGGCTCCTGCCTTCCAGCCCACAAACACTGGTGAGCAGAGCCTGCAGCAGCCAGAGGGTTTAGGGTGGGAAGGGAAGCAGTGATGGGGAGCCCTGATCATCCATGTCTTGTAACTGGAAGAGGCAGGAGGGTTGAGCTGCAGAGGGCAGGGGATGCTGTGCTTCCGGAGCGGGAGGGGAAGCGTGCAGTGAGTGAGGACGGAAGCACACGTGGCTGGCGGGCACAGCTCGACCTGCACGTGGTGTGTGTGTGCCCATGATTGTGGCTCAGGGCTGTGGCCCTCACTGGTTGCTCACATCACTGCAGGAGTCACCGCCTCCTTTTTTAAACTCTGAAAATTAATTTATTCCCCGCTTCAAGCCTGGAGCATCTTGCATGCTCAGGAGGCACCTGGCCACCTCTCTGACAGCTCTTGGGTGGGTTTGGTCTGATTAAGCAGAGTTAAGCACACTCTGCTGKTTTTGGGTGGTGTTTGTTGGCACCCAGGTGGAAATGCAAGCTGAGAAGGAAACACAACTGGTTGGTAGGTGGGCCTGGGCTGGTGGCCAGCCTGAAACTGTAGCCCGATGCTCAGGGATATATGGGACAAACTCAGCTTGGGGCTGGCAGTGCCAGCCAGGTGCTGAATAATAGCAATGTCCCTTAGTTACAGTTTGGTGCTGCAGGGTCTGTGGCACTGGCTCTATGAGCCACCTCAGCTTTGGGGTGAGCTGTGCCTCACCTTCCCTGGCACCCCCACATCCAGCAGGGACCTGCCACGTTCAGCACCAGGGAATCCCAGGGCCACGCTAGGATTGCATCCAGTCCTGGCTTTGCTGCGACTCCTCCTGTCCCCTCGGAAGGGAGAGCTGTGTCTCTGCCACCTCCTCCACAGGTTGGATGTGTTTCCATGGCCTGTGGTCACTGGCTCAGTGTGCCAAGGGCAGAGGCCCTGGAGGCTGCAGTCCCCACAGCCAACTGTTCTTAAGCAGGAGCTGTAGAGTCTCTCTTTGGAGCTGTAAGTGTCTCTGTGACCCTGCTTGCACAATTCTCCAAGAGAGCTTCCCCCAAAACTTGAAGGTTTAGGTGGTTCACATGAAAACATGTGTGGATACTCAGCTGCCTAGGCTGTGCTTTCACACCCTGGTACACCACTGTATCACTGCTCTGAACTTGCTCTTTGTGTTTGCATGAAGCCATCCCRCAAATCTGGAAGCCCATGGTATTTCCAGCATCTGGAGGGAAGTTATCCACAGGGTCTTGGTCTTCCAGATGTTTGTAGCTCTGCAGAACTGCTTGCAGCATCATTGAAAGGTGGCCAGTGCTTGGTGTTCCTGGCATCCAAAGGCTGTTTCTTGGATTTCCTCCCCAAACCTTGCCATTTTGCCATGGATTGTGTGTGCATTCATTGAGTGTGCAGTGGTGTGGATCTGTTGACAGGTGGCCACGGCAGAGGTGCAGCCTCCTGGCCTCTGTCTGGTTCCTCTGTGCAGCCACTGAGCACCAGRTCTGTGACCAGCCCCGCTCCAGGACCAGCTCTGCTGTCCCAGATCACCAGCAGAGCATGGAGCTGCTGGATCTAGCCAGCACCTGGGATGGGTGAGACATTCCCAGCTCAGCCTCTGCCAGGGTGCTTTAACCTTGGTGTGCCTGCCCCAGGCTCCTGCAGAGACTGCCCCAGATCCTCAGGGAGGAGAACAGCCCCTGGCTTTGGGGTTTTGGGGGAGCCCATGGCTGTCCTTGCATGCCCTGCCCGCAGTGTCCCGGGCTGTGGCAGCCTCGTGGCATCAGCACAGCAGCTCCACAGGCCAAGCCCATCCCACAGCACACAGCGTCCAGCTGGCTGAAGGAGCAGGAGGGTCCCCGGGGGGCTCCCAGGGGCTTCCCTCCCCACGGGGTGGTGCCTTTCATGTGCTGCCTCGCAGATGTTGGCTTTGGCTCGTGTCTGACATGCATCAATTACAGAGCAACAGCCCCGAGCCTTTGGCAAAATCAGCTTTGGAGCAGCTGTCCTGAGTCAGCCCTGCCCCAGCCAGAGCTCTGCCTCTGTCCCTGCTCGGTGCAGCRCTGCCCTGACCATCCCCACATCTCCTGTGCCCACGTGGACAGGGTTTCCCTGGCAGGGAAGGTGTAAATATGGCACAAGCACTYGTTGCCATGTGCTTGGTGTTTATCCAGGAGCACTTCAGTGGGAGGGAGCTGCAGGCTCTGAGCTGTCTGCCCCAGCAGTGAAGCAATGTGAGGGACAGCAGTTGGGTTAAGGTGACAGTGGTGGATCATGAGAGGTCTGGTGCTGCTCCTGCCAGGGKCCTGGTGGCAGTCAGGGATTTCAGACAGTGATGGGGTGTTTATTAACCCATCCCTCCTTGCTCTGACAGCASCACAGGTTTGCCATTGTCCCCTCAGAGAGCACAGCAGGTCAGACAAATCCAGGAGGTGCCCATGATGCATCCCAGGCATGCACTGCTCTGCTCCAATTGATTCCTAAGATCTTTATTTTTCTAGGCAGGTGACTCCTGGGAGTGCTCCCTGCCACCCAGCACAGCATCCCTGTGTGYCACTGAGTGGTCCTGAGCTTTGGCTGCACCCTCCTTCTGCTGGCACAAACCCCTTGGAGTCGGTTGTGACACTGGAGTTTTTGCTAAGAAAAGACTATCTCACTGCTGGGAAGCTGGGGAAAAAAAAATTGCATGTTTGAGTTGTGGCATTTCCCTTTGGAGTTTGCTGGTGCTGCTGGGGCACTGGTGACTCTGCATCCCTGCTGTCCTGCAGACACTCCTAGCTGCAATATTCTGATTTTATTCTGTTTTTCCCCAGTCAGGACCCAGGTGCTTTAAATCACAAGTTCCCCACAGACAGTTAAAGCACATGGGCTGCCCTGRCAGGGGTGCTGCTCTTCCTGTGGCTTTGGTCTGGCTGGAGCCTGGYGAGCCCTGAGCCCTTCTCCTCCCCCTGAGGGCAGTTTGGTGAGGAGTTGTCTGCTCCCTGACCTGGGGATGGTTTGCCTGCACATCTCCCTGCCCAGGGACAGCTCAGCCCCTCTGCACGCTGCCAATTGCTCCTTGAGGTGCTGGAGATGCTCCTGGCCTTGATCAAGTGGAGATTGGCTTTCTGCTCTATTTAATTTCTTAATTTCTCTGCACCTTACCTGCCCCAGTGTCCCAGTTTGCTGTCCCATCCTTGGGGCTGTCCTGTGCACACCAGTGGTGCTTGGAGGAGTTAAACCCATTGCATAACCCAGTGTTGCTGCTGGTGGCAGCATATTTTCCACATGATTTAGTTGTCTTTTTGTTGGGATTTTTTTTTTTAATGTTACACAGGGATTTTTTTTCTACTTTTGGCCTTGCCATTTTGGAACGGGGCTAATTTGGGATTTGTGGTGAGGCCTCGGGCACACTGGGCTGGTTGGCTTTGTGAGGGGCAGGGTGGCAGTGCAGCTCCAGCTGTGCAGGATTCCCAGGAGGAGTGGGATGGGATGCTCCCATGGCAGTGCAATTCCAGCTGTGCAGTGTTCCTGGGGGGAGTGGGATGCTCCCATGGCAGTGCAGTTCCAGCTGTGCAGTATTCCTGCTCCTATGGCAGAGCAGTTCCAGCTGTGGAGGGTTCCTGGGGGGAGTGGGATGCTCCCATGGCAGAGCAATTCCAGCTGTGCAGGGTTCCTGCTCCCATGGAGTTTCAGTTCCAGCTGTGCAGGGTTCCCAGGAGGAGCTGGATGCTCCCGTGTCTCTCAGGGACAGCGTGTTTGCTCTCCAGCAGCTCTGTGAGTAATGCTCAGCTGCACAGCCTGGGACTGAGCGTTGGAAAAACGTGTTCAGAGTGACCCAGCAGTCTTTGGGATTAGTTCTAGGTTTGTTTTTTCTTTTATTTTTTTTCATTCTTGGCCTATATTAAGCACGTGGAAGTGTGCTGTGCTTGCAGGAAGAGCGTGGTTCCACTTCACAGAGCCCAGAGTGTGGTTCCACTTCACAGAGCCCAGCAGGGCCCAGTCTGAGGCAGCCAGAGGAAAAGGGATGATGGGCTTGTGTTTGGAGGAGCCCCTTTGGCCCAGCCACACTCCCACAGTGAGAGGGAGGGAGGGAAAGGCAGGCAGCACATCCTCAAAGGCCAGGAATAACCAGGGTGAGATCAGCTGTGTTGCTGTCTGGAGGGGCGAGGACTCTGCCAATAGCAATGTTTTTATTAATAATAAGAAATKATTAAAAAATAATAAATAATCATTGCAAAACACTCAGCAACAACAAAAATGCTCCCTGATGCTGGTGGCTGCAGGCACCCAGGCACTGAGCAGCAGCAGCCTGGGGTGGGCAGGGCTCTCAGAAGTGTGTTTTCCTAAAAGCCCCCTGTGTGTGCCTGGATCAGAGGAGCGTGCTGCGTGTGGCTGATGCCTCCAGGAGCTGGAAGGGGGCTGGGCTCATCCTGTGCACGCTCTGCCTTGGGGATATTTGCTGGGTGATGTGGAACAGCTGGGGCTGGCAGGGGACAAGGCCACATCACTGCAGGGCACTTGGGGCACTTTGTCCTTCCCAGCTCCTGCCTGGTGCCTGGGGGTGGGGGTAGATAATTCCCTGTTTTTTTTAAAAAGCTGTCGGCTGAGGCAGCAGTTTTACATTTGCGTCTTCTCAAGAACTTGGTTAGGCCTGGAGCATCTTGCAGGGGAGGCAGGCAGCCTGTCTCTGATGGCAGCTGAAGGGTTTCTGAGCAGATATGGACAGAATTAGAGCGAGCTCACAGCAGCTCCGTGGCTGCGTGGGTGTCGTCTGGCACAACCAGTGATGCAAACGTGTTGGGTTTTCCACAAGGCAGGGCCGGCAGCCTCTGATCTGCCTCAGCTGGAGCTCGAGCAGGGCACGTGGCAGGGGATGCCAAGGACTGCCTGTGTCTGCAAAGCCATCCATCCCCACCCCCAGGACGTGGCAGGGCTGTTCACACCAGCAGAGTGCACAGGGCTGTAATTCCAGCGGTGGGGAGCAGTGGGATGTGTAGGTCTGACAGCTTTTAGCAGCAGTTAAAGGGCACACTGCTGTGGGGCTAAGTGCCTCTGTCACTCCCAGACGTGGGCTGAGGAACTTTCTGGGTGCTGGCTCGTGTTCTGTGGCAGCAGATGAGCTGCTGTGGGACCTGGTGTGCCCACACCCCCAGGGCAGCACCCCTTTGCTGTGGCAGCTGTGATGGGGTGGGCAGCGATCAAGCGAAAACAGAGAAAACCCCAAATTCAACGTAATTACTGTGGAGAAAGATCCCATCCTGCTGTACATTTTATTCCCACTTAGGGCTGAGCAGAACAGCTGCTGTGAGCCCCTGGCAGCAGCAGCAGCAGCGTGAGCAGGCTGTGTTTGCCCCGCAGGTGCCGAGGCCGTGCCCAGCCACGCTCCCGGCATGACGGACGCCGCGCGCGATGCCGGCCCCAGGCAGGCGGCCCYGGCGCGGCCGGACAAGCCCGCCGCWGACTTCGGCTACGTGGGCATCGACGCCATCCTGGAGCAGCTGAGGAGGAAAGCCATGAAGCAGGGCTTCGAGTTCAACATCATGGTCGTGGGTGAGTCGCGCTCCTCGCGCTCCTCGCGCTCCTCGCGTGCTCGGCCGGGCGTTGTCGCTGTCCCACCTGTGTTTGTCCTCTTTGGAGCCTCCTTGGGGGGCAAAAGCAAAGCCTGCTCTCGAGGAGCTGGCCTGGGATCAGCTGGAGTTAAAGCTGTCCGTGTGATGTGCTCCTCCTCGTGCATCTTGGGGTGCATTATCCATGGGCACGTCCCGGAGGAAAGCACCGTGAGGGGTGTCAGGGCTCACAGGAGCTCCCTGCACAGCTCTCCTGGGAGTCCTGCCCTGCTTTGAGCAGCCATCTCAGGGCTCAAGGGGCTGCACTGCTGCTGGTATTCCAGAAGCCTCATCCCTGCTGGTACTTCCAGCAATTTGGGTAAAATTGCTGTTTGTGAGGTTTTTGTGTATTCAGACAGCCGTGCTACGAGTAGCAGGGAGGAAAAGGCAGAAGCAGTGATTTGCTGATGGAAATAAAGACCAGCAGGAGGGGTTTGCATAGCTCAGTCATTTGGCCTCACCATCCCTTATCCTCCCTTASAGGAGCTGTGTGATGTTCAGGTGTGATGCCTGTGAGATGTCCCACAGGGTATCCTGGAGGTCTGCCTGGGGTTGTGGAAGGGTCTGATCCARAGTTTTTGCTAATTCTGCTAAAGATTTCAGTGTGCTGTAGCTTCCCAGCAAGCTCTGTGGGTGCTCAGCCTTTCCCATTCTGATCCTTTCATTYCCTCTGTGGAGAAGGTTCCCTGGGCTGGGTGATCACAGCAAGGCTGGKCAGTGCAGAACCATTGGGAGGTGTTTTAACAAATCCAGTTCTGTGCTGCAAACAGAGGAATCACTGCACCGGTCCTGGGAGCCTGAAAGAGAGATTACCTGTGCTGAGCTCCCATTTTCCTGCTGCAGGAGGCTGCCATCCCTSCAGGAGCAGGCTGCCATCCCTSCAGGAGCAGGCTGTGCTGCCTCAGCCCCTCAGCAGCGTGCTGTGCAGACAGGGAGGGATGTTCAGGAATGCTCTGCCTTGGCAGCTCTGTGTGTGGTATGGAGGCCTGTGCTGCAGCACGCCTGGAAAACATTGTTCTGCCCTTGGCAGCCTCTGGGCTGGCTGTTTACAGGCTGGGAATTTGGGGCAGCATAAACAAGGCGAGCTCTGGCCCTCCCAGAAGATGCAGGAGGGATGCAGGAGGGAGCAGCAGCAGCTCAGGAAGGGGCAGCAGCAGCCAGCCCTCACCCTGCTGTGCCTCCCATCCCTCCCATCCAGTCTAGGCTGCGAGTCCTTGAGCTGAAATGGTTCCCATCTCTGTCTTACAGGCAGGAGATGAGGGCAGGGAGGAGGGAGGTGGTGTGTCCTGCAGGGGAGGTGGGAACTGAGCGTTGCTGCCATGCAGGGGTCACTCCTCACCCTGCCCCTGTGATGGGGCTTTGTGGGAACCCTTTCCCCACTGTAGCAAGGTCCCCATTCAGAAGGGTTCCACAATCCCAGCCAGAGCTGAGWGGGGGCTGCAGGCTGTGGTCAGCTTAATCCCTTGTCCTCTAAAGTTGCAGAGATGAAGAGAAATGTCTAACACTTTTAAAAATCCCAACCCCAAAGCACGTCTTTTGCATTCAGGATGTGGGTGAAACCCTTGCTGACTGTGCTTAGGGACACTCTGTGGCACAAGGGACATGCTGGTGGCAGTGCCATGGTAGTTGTCTGTAATGTGTCTTGGCAGAATGGGGCCATGGGGTCCCCATGGTGTGTGCAGGATCTCTGCAGTGTTTGCAGGGGGCCCAGAACATCTGCTCCCTGGGTTTTGAGGAGTTAATTCTGTTCTCTTTGTTCTGGAAAAATTGTTCTCCAAGCTCATGGGACAGCTGTTCCTGGAGAGTCAGGAGCTGCTGGTGTCCTTTCCACGCAGTTCAGCATCAGCTCTGGGATATRAAGCATGAAAATGCTCTTCTAAAAGCTGTTTTTCTAAAGTTATGGAATCTCACGTGCTTCTTGGGCTGTTGTTTGTGGGATTCAGAGAAGCCCCTGGCGTGGAGCTGTGTGTGTGCAGCCAGCTGGGCTGATTGCAGCAGGTCTGTCAGGGAAGCAGCAGCAGATGCAGCAGGGCTGAGGTTTGTAGGATTGTTGCTGCTGTTAGTCCTGTCCAGATAAAAGCTTGCCAAGCTGCTCCAAGGCCTTCCCTGTGGAACTGGACAGAGCAGACTGCAGCAGAGTGAAGGCACAGTTGGGATGCTTTTTCCTGGGGTTCCCTGTGCCCTGCYGAGCATCACTGCAGCCCTTCAAACATCCCCAGCTCTGCCTGCCTGCCCTTRGGGTYGCTGGGATTTTGSCTGGATGCAGGGAACCACTTGGTTTGCTGCTTTGGAGCCAGGGAGGGGCTTWGCTCCCTGCAGCATCCTCCTGGCCRKGCTGGACTCGAGCTCCTTGGCTTGGGGGAGCTGCAGGGGAGCAGCTGCTCCTCATCCCTGCCTCCAYCCCTCTGGCACRTSTGGTGCAGGCTGAGGCTGTCAGCAGCCCCATCCCCTGGCCCCTGACAGGACAGGGAGTGCTGACTCTGGGTTATGCTGCTCTCTTCCAGGTCAGAGTGGCTTGGGGAAATCCACGTTAATCAACACCCTCTTCAAATCCAAGATCAGCCGGAAATCTGTACAGCCAACTGCTGAGGAGAGGATCCCCAAGACCATTGAAATCAAATCCATCACTCATGGTGAGGCTCTGCAGGCCCCACCTGCTGCTTTGGCTTTAGGTCCTGCTCTGCTCTGGGGACTCACAGAGTTGTAGACCTCCATAAACCTCCACTCTCACCTCTCTGAATGGGCTTTTACCATCCAGAGATGCTTGCAGGGCTGAGAAAACATCTATTATTTATTTATTCATCAGCAGTGAGTTAATTGTGTTGGAAGGCTGTGGGGATGGCATTTCAGGGTGGGTATGGGGCTGGATCCCTTTGGAGGGCTGATCTGTGCCTCTGAGGAGCTGTGAAGGTGCATTCCTCCCCTGGGAGCAAGCTCCAGCCCTGCAGCTGATTTTGGTGGGGTGGGCTTGGCCAGAGCGCCCATCAACACTCAACCTCACACACCAGCCTTCCTCTCTTCCAGAGATTGAGGAGAAGGGGGTTCGCATGAAGCTGACAGTCATCGACACRCCAGGCTTTGGGGACCACATCAACAACGAGAACTGGTGAGCTGCCCCTCTGCCCTGGGTGCAGGGGGAGGGCAGGAGAGCCCAGCACACCCTGACCCTCTTCCCTGGGCTGTAGGGAGAGAGCAGGAGAGCCCCAGCACACCCTGACCCCATGCCCTGGGTGCAGGGGGAGGGCAGGGGAGCCCCAGCACACCCTGACCCCATGCCCTGGGTGTAGGGAGAGGGCAGGAGAGCCCCAGCACACCCCATACCCAGGGTTTTAGCCTGGTGCTGTGCCCCCCTGCTCCGTGGGCAGCAGGAAAGGAGGTTGTTGTGGTGGCAGAGCAGTGCCATGCTCCCCGTGAGAGCCACAAACATCCTGCTGTTCCAGGCATGAGACAACCTTTGTTTGTGGCTGGGAGCAGCTGTGTGCCAGCAGGGCTGSTCCCCAGACCCTGCTCATGTGGCTCTGGAGGCWGAGCTCTGCCCAGCATCCCTGGCACGGTGTCTGGCTCTGCAGGGTGGCCCCTGGGCTGGGCAGGGCTGGCCCATGGCAGGGACCTTGTCCCCACCASCAGCTGGGCTGGGCCTGTGGGCTTTGATTCTGCTCCTGCTCCTGTGCTGGGGCACCGTGCATGGAGCCAGGGCATGGTCCCAGAGCTGTGCTGCYCCAGGAGGAGASAAAGGAGCACTTTTTAGGCACTTGYTTGTCTAAACCAGCCARTAAATCCCCTCCTGCAGCAGTGCACGGAGTTGCTAAGCAGTGAACACCTGTGGTTTGTGATTTGGGAGATGCTGAGCATCCCAGGCTCTGCTTCAGGCCAGGTGGGAGGGTCGGGGTGCTCCAGGACCCCCAGACCATCCCGTGTCCCCCTCTCTCTCTGCAGCTGGCAGCCCATCATGAAGTTCATCAACGACCAGTACGAGAAGTACCTGCAGGAGGAGATCAACATCAACAGGAAGAAGCAGATCCCTGACACGAGGGTGCACTGCTGTATTTATTTCATCCCAGCCACGGGCCACTCGTACGTACCCCGCTGTCCCTGCTGCCCCTCAGCCTTCCCTCTCCCTGTCCCAGCAGCTCAGCCATCTGCCCAGGCTCCTCCCATGTTTTTTTGGGGCTTGAGGAGCTTTGTGGACAGCTTGAAGCCTTCCTTAGGGCTGTRTCACCTGGCAATAACACAGCAGAGCTGCTGCACCCCAGAGAAATGTGGTGTTTCCTCTTCTGAAGGGCCATGAAATCCTCTCTGCTCCAGGGAGCTTTGCTGTGGTCACCTGGCTTGCTCAGCCAAGGATGAGCACAGGTCTCAAATTGGATGGAAAAGCTACTTTTGCAAGCAGAACACTGATTTTTTTTTTCCCCTTTGCCCCTGACAGTGTAAGGGGAGAAGCCAGCTTTCCTTGTGCTTCCAAGGCAGCAAACACCCTCACCCTGTAAGGGTATTTTGTAGGTTGTTTGACTAGTCTGCAAGTGGGATGCTGTTTATTCAGCCCAGAGTTCTCCTGGCTCTGGCACTTCTCAAGTGACAACATCAAAAGGCCCAGATCTCACTCTAGTTTTGTTTTTTTTTTCTTTTCTGTTTTTTTTTTCCCTCCTAGGCACACAGCCCACCCTGAAAATCTGGGGCGCTTAAAATGTCTTGAAAAATGTGACTTCAACACAAAACGAGACCTAAGTTTCCTTTTGATTTGTGTCAATTCCTTCCACTCCTGGCTCTGTCTKCACTGGGGATGTTTTTGGGTCTGCTTTCAAAAGTAAACTTAAGCCTCCAGCACTGTATTCATGTCAGCCTTTTCCACTTCCCCGTGTGGAGATTTATTCCAACAGAAAAGACTTTGTTTTGCTTCTGTCAGTGGGTAGACCAAAAATGCATCCTTCACTGGAAYAAAATGACTGCATGGGCCAGTTATGGCCCTGTTGTGTAACTGATCAGSAGCAGAGGGGCTGACGAAACGTTTATGGTTGAATACAATGAAACAGAGAAGGTTTCAAAGGGAAATGACATTTTTAGGCCAGTGTAATGTTGGTCCCACTAACCTCAGCCCAGGTCTGACTTGCAGCATTAGCTGTGCTCCAGCTTTTCCTCACCTCCCTGGCTGTTTAACTCTTGCAGAACACACGTGCTGCTCAGAGGGTTGGGTGCCTGGCAGTGCAGTAAGGATGTGGAGCCCCTTGTCCCCCCGAGGAGCCTCTCCCGCCGCGCTCTGCTTTCTCTCACCCGCCGGCCAGCAGCAATTTGTGTGCATTTGCAGCTGCTTTTCTTCCTCCTCTCCAGTGAACATGTGTTTCCAATATCCAAGTGAGCCTGCCCCGTTGGGGGGCTGCTGTTGCTGAGCCCTGTGCTGATCCTTTCCCTGCAGCCTGATGGCTCTGCTGGGGCTGTCCCCGCTGTCACCAGCTCTGCCCTCCCCTGCTGCCACCCGAGGGGCAAAACCCCACTGGGAGGGGGAAGCTGATGGGAAATTGTGCTTCTCTGAGAGATCAAGCAGCCATTGGGGTTCCTTTCTGCTTTCTTGGGAAGTCCAAATTTTGTTTTTCATCGTTGTGGACAGGCTTTCCCCAGTGGTGGCCACGTCACCCTTTGTGTCTGTGATTGCTTGGCTCTGTTTCAGTCTGGCCCTCCCACCCAGGCAGCTCCAGGGTTAACCAGCAGAGAGCTTTTTGCTGCATGAGGGAGTTCACAAGGGAGTTCAGGACAGGTTTTGCAGCCCATCCAGCTCACACACAGCCTGTAACACTCCCATGTAACCTGTGAGAGCTGAGGATGGTGCTGGCAGGGGCTTCCAGCTAGRGCTGCACAAGCCTGGCTCTGCCACCCAATGAATATCCCTGCTCTGACCCCTGCAAAGCTGTGTGCAGCTCAGGAATGGCTCTGGAGCTCTGCCTGGCCTCATCAGCACCTCTCCTGCCTCTACCGGGACTGGTGGCTCAGGAACTGCCACCCACTCCCTGTTTCCCCTCTGGCTGCCCCTCTCAGGTGCCTGCAGCAGGTGGTGGGGCTGGGCAGCTGCTGGCTCCTCACTGGTGTTTGTTTACCACCCAGCTCCAGTTCCTGCTGTAAGTTTGGTCTGGGGCACAACCAAAAAGGAAATAACTTYGCAGCTCTCTGTGGGTTTTGATTCCTTTCACAGCATTTCAGGGGAGAGCAGCAGGAAGGAGCCTGTGCTTGGATGCTGTCTGTGCACAGTGGCAGAAATAAATAACACAACGTGTGTCCTGGGCAGCACAGGGTGTGCCCAGCCTGGCAAGGTATGCCCAGCTGCACAGCCAAGCCCAGCAGGGCAGGAGGGAACAACCAGCAGCAGCTGGAGTGGCTGGAGCCCCTGCTGCACCTCCTGCTCCAGCCCATCCCCTCCCCTCTGAGCTCCTCCACCCCTCCCAGCAAAGCCCAAAATGTGTCTGTTGTAGGTTAACAACATCAGGGCCCATTTGGGGAAGGGGAAGAAAATAGATTARTTTTTTTTTTCTTGAGCCTTCCCTCTTCTTTTGTGATGTGCTTGGAGCAAATTGCACTTGTCACCACCTTAATCCACGTGTTTTCCTTTGGTGTCTTCACATGAATGTGATGTTCAGCTACAGGCAGGCATTGTTCTGGTGGAAAGGTTCACTTGCTTTTTCATAATTAAGGTTTTGGGGGAGCTGAATACCTAGCAGGAGTTGATAGAGCATCTAGAAACTTGCAGAAAACCCTAAAAATACACAGTTAGCTCTGCTGGGGAGCCCCTTGGTGGTCTCAGGGTGGTGACCTCTGTGGATGAGGCACTTGCAGGAGCCCATGGGAGCAGAAAGTTGTGCCAGAGGTTGCCTGGGTGCAGATGGGCACAGCAGGGRTGTGGCTCTGCCTCCTCACCGTGGCATCCCCCGGATGTGTGAGGGGTCTGAGGGCTGGGAGTTGAGCTTTTAACATGCAGATKGAGCTGAAACTCAGATGTCTGCCCGATTGTGGATCCCTCTGCATTTGCTCTCTGTGCATCCTGCTCTTTAAAGGAAAAGCTGATGAAAGAGGCAGGAACACAGGCTCAGTGGGGAAGAAGCTTTTAGAGGAGAAAAATTGTTTGGAAAAAAGCAAAGAGAGAGGAGGGGAAAGAATTCTGCTGGGAAAGGAGCATTACTGCATTACTTCCTTGGAGGTCTGGGAAATACATTATGCAGAGCTCCAAACAATGTTTGCCAGCAGCAAGTCAGCTTAGATGTGTCCATGGGGGGTTCCTTGTGCTTTTTCTATTCTTTTTTTTCCCCTTTAATAGCCAAAATCTCTATTTCCTGGGGCCCAGGGTGATCTGTGAGCCCGTGTTTGTGTTAGGACCTCGTTGGTGTGTGTGCTAATGATGTGCTGGGGGCTGTGTGTGTTGTTGGTGTGTGTGGGGACAAGATCCACCTGGCACAGTCCAGCTCAGGGGATGACCCAGGGGAGGGTTCAGCAGTGCTGGCTGCTCTGGGGCAGCCTGCAGCTGCTGTTTTCAGATCAGTGTGGGTCTCTCTGGGGCTSAATGTCCCTCCCTCAGCACAGGAGCCAGGCAGAGGTGTCCCTGTGGCATGGGGACACTGCCTGGTGGCTGCTGAGGGGCAGGATCAGTCCCTTTYCCCTCTGCACTCCTGTGCCTGGCTCTGCAGGGGTCTCTTGGCCCTTCAGKGAGGGCTGATTTCACACAGGCTCCTGCCCCAAAGGTGATCCTGATCCTGGCACCTCCAGGTTTCCTCTCCAAGGCAACACCTACTGGGCTGTGCTGCATGTCCCCATCACCTTCAGAGCCACCCAGGGGGACCTGCAGCACCCCGAGGTGTCCCAAGGAGGGTTTTTCTCCTGCTTTGGGACCCCCAGCAGTTAAAACACCTTCAGGGAKGGCTGAGGAGCAGGGGGGGATCATGGCCAGGTGCCTTCACTGCTGTGTGCAGGTCCTGGATGTGGAGCAGTGTGGAAGTGGAGCCGTGTCCGTGCTGTGAGCAGGGAGGGATTTCCCGAGGCGCTGATCACTGGCGTTGTGCAATCCCTGCTGCTTTCCTCTGCTGAGACTTCTGTTGTAGAGATTTCCTGACATTCTCGCCCTCTGGARCGAGCAGCATCCCTTCTGCGCTCTGTGAGCCCCTGGAGAATTTCCAGAGCTTTTTTAGTCCCAGCTGATGAAGGAGAGAAGCACTCCCAGCTCGTGTATAACCACGCTCAGCACAGTGGGGAGTGTGAGCAGGGACAGTCACCTGTGCCCATTTCCCTGCTGTGCTGGCCCTGCATGGCTGGTGACAGCTTGGATGGAGCTGCAGCAGGTTTGATTTGTGCATGCCCTGCAGCCAGCATCCCCCTGCTCTCATCCCAGCCCCACCAAGGACACCGGCAGCTCTGGGCAAGCTCCTGCTGTCCTGTGTGGCCGTGCAGAGATGAAAGCCCTCTGCCACTTCACGGGGCTTTGTGAAGGGTTCACAGCCGATAGCGGCAGCTTTGAAAGGGAAATGTTTAAAGCRCTTTCAAACCCTCTGTTGTGCTTTTAACGAGATGTCTTGTCCTGTCTGAAAGGAAGTGATTGCCTCTCTGTCTGCTCTTTGAAAGCCTCCCCCTCCCTGCCGGGGGATTGCGGCAGCCTGGGAGTGCAAATCCCCCTTTTTCTGCCCTTCCCCAGGCTCCGGCCGCTGGACATCGAGTTCATGAAGCGCCTGAGCAAAGTGGTCAACATCGTGCCGGTGATCGCCAAGGCCGACACGCTAACGCTGGAGGAGAGGGACTACTTCAAACAGCGGGTAAGGGGGGCTGCTGCCCTTCCCCAGGCTCCCATCCCTGCTGCCCCATCCCTGCTGCCCCATCCCTGGAGCTGTGCAGGGCTGTGCAGGCAGTGCCTGGCCGGGAGCCCGGCGCGTTCCTCCGGCCGCAGATCCCGTGTGTGGCTGCAGGCTCAGCCCTGCTCTCCCAGCACTTCTGTTTCTCTCAGATCTTTGTCAGTGCAGGGTGAGTTTAGGGGCTCTGCACCTCCAGGCCTGCTTCTCTTTGTTGTTGTTGTTGTTGTTTTCAGGCTGGGTTCTGTTGTTTTGGGAGGTTTTTGGATGTATGGGCTGGGAAAAGGTGCAGCACTGTGTGCTGATACAGGAACCGGTCAAAAACGTGTGGGTTTGCTGAGCTCAGCTGGGTGAGGTTTRAGAGGGAAGCAAGGGATGAAATTCCCGTGGTTGGGAGCTGAGGAGGGGCTGTCTGAATGCACAGCAAGGCATGGGCTTTGCTGTGAGAGGTGCAGGTGGCCCATCTGGGGTTTGGTGAGGGGCTGTAAATCCGTTTGTGTGGGCGATGGATGTGGCTGCTGAGGTGTGATGGCCTCAGCATTCCCTGCAGAAGTAAAAACCACCAAAAGCTCCTTGATCTGACCTGGGAGAAGTAAAGGGAAAGAGAGTCTGACAAAAGAAAAGTCTTAGGGGCCTCTCCTTTGGCTATGGGCAGGATGACAACTTAGCCAGGGGTGGTTCCGTGCCCCCTTGCAGGAGAGGCTGAGCTGCTCCTKCCCACACCAGTGTGGGAGCCTCTCCTTGCCAGTTCTTAATGAGCAGCACCAGGCACTGAAATACCCAGGTTTTTGGGGGCTGAATCCAAACTCTCCAAGCAATTTCCTTGGCTAGAGGCTGGCTGGGGAKGGAGCTGAGGGCTGAGCCAGGCTGGGCTCTCTTGGCTTGTCAGGCTGTTTGCACAGAGCTCTGCAAGGAGCTGCTGAGGGCACACAGAGGGGGTGAGCCCTGTATCACACATCCATCTCACTTCTCTGCCTGAGCTGTGTCTTTGGCACCAGGGTCTTGCAGAGGTTCCAGGGGAGGCTCTGGGTGGGTGTGTGGCAGCTGAGCACCTGGGTCTCTGTGCCCCAGGTGTTGGGGATGCAGAGGGAGGATGCTGCTGCTGCTGCTGCTGTGACTGCTGGGCTTCACCCAGAGACCCCTTTTGGGAGCAGCTGCCGTGGTGGGAGTGCAGCTCCTGTGCCTGCCTGTSCCTCAGCTGTCCCTCTGCTCTTCCCTCCTAGATAATGGCTGATCTGCTTGCCAATGGCATTGATGTGTATCCCCAGAAGGAGTTTGATGAGGACTCTGAAGATCGGCTGGTGAACGAGAAATTCCGGGTCAGTGCAGGGGCTGTGGCTGGGACGAGGGGCTGGCCATGTCCTGGGGATTCCCTTCCAAAAGGCCTCTGTTTTCTTCCCAAAGCTGCTGTGCCCTGTCTGTGGGGTCTGCCCAGCAGCAGGGATCCTGCCAGAGCTCAGAGTCTTTTAGGGACTCTGAAGTTCAAAAACACCAACTTGGGTCAGGAAACGAGTTGGCCACAGGTTGCCAGATGCTGGGGGCAATTCCCAGGGAAGCTTTGGGATACCTTTGCTGCAGCTGTACTTGGTGCCTGCCAGTGAGGGACTGGATTAGGCTGGGTTTAAGCTGGTTTTAGGCTGGGCACATGTACAAAAGATGCTGGTACCCAGTCCTGGGCTGCCAGTGGGCCCTGGCAGGCAGCACTGCTCAGGAACATCAGGGGCAAACCAGCTCAACCCTCCTGGAAACAGCTCAGTGTAGGACTGGGCTCACTGGTTTGGTTTCCTGACCAGTTCTCAGGAAGAAATCACAACTTTGTTTTCCTCTTCCCACAGGAAATGATCCCGTTTGCAGTGGTGGGCAGTGACCAGGAGTACCAGGTGAATGGAAGAAGAATCCTTGGGAGGAAGACCAAGTGGGGCACCATTGAAGGTACCTCMTCCTTGCTTCCCCACCTGAGCCCATCTCCCTGCCCTGGCAGGATGCAATAAAGTCCCAAACCAGCTGCAGAAATTGAGGTGGTTGTGGTGCTTCCCTGCCTCTCCAAATAAAGATAATTCCCCTGATGTTTGAGGACTGGAAACACCTTGGCCAATGCTCCTGTGCTGGGTTCCTGGATCTTTGTGTGTTTTGGGGGGCTGCTGAGTGCTGGAGGGGACATTTCTGGGTGGTCTCATGGCCTGGTTTGTGCTTCTTGCASAGTTAATTGCCTGATGGCAGGATTTGAGGGCACACCAGTGCCATCCCCGTGTCTCAAGCCCCTGTTAGCACCTTCCCCTGGCATCTGTACCCTCCCCCATGCCTTTGGTTGGTGCCCTCGTGGGTTCTCTTCCCTCTTCCATTTCCCATGGGCATCTCCCTTTTTTCTCCCCCATTTTACAATCCTGGTTTAAAGGCCAGATGAAAGCTCCTGGCTCCAGCACATCTCCACATTTCCCTGTTCCTGGTTTCTGCCAGCCAGCTGGCTCGTCTCCAGTGCCACCCCTCTCATCTTCCTCCCCTTCACTTCACAGCTTCCTCTCATTTACGAGTCCCTTTAATAGGAATCCTGTGTKGAGGGATGGTTTAACAAAGCTGCCAGGAAAATTCAGTGTATTTTGAAGCTCTGCTGCCCTCTCGTGCTGTGTCCCTGAACATCCTGAGTTCAATGGGATTCATTAAATCCTCACCACCTCCTTGTGGCCTCTGCCTTCAGCACAGGGAGTTCCCCAGCCATGGCCACAGGCAGCCTTTGCACAGCAGTGTTGGTTTTGTTTTGCCATCCCTGCATGATGTTTAATGGTTTAATGGGCTTGATGATCTTAGACATCTTCTCCAACATAAAGGATTCTGCTATTCTATGTGCAGGGTTGTTTGGGTAAAAAAAAATTAAAAATTAGTTCTTCCTCTAAATTGAGTAAAACCAGGGGTAAAACAGCAGCTGTCAGACTGATTGAGGTGGAGCAGCACCCCTTGATTTTTCCCTGTTGCAAGCACTCCTCCTSCTGCCAGCAGCAGCCTTTGACAGCAGGAGTTCATGTCCTTGCACAGCCCTCACCAGCGTGCCTGGGCTGCTGCAGGGTGCTCGTGGCCAAGCTGTAAATGTAATTTCTGTGGATGCAAAGCTCACCATGGCCCTTCCCTGGCTTGTTTGGGCTTCTGGGTGTGCCAGCAGTGTGCTGGGGGTGCTGCTGGGGGCTCCCTCCTTGGTGGGACACTGGCTGTGGGTGCTCAGTCAGACCTCAGCAGGGCTGAGCTGGGGCAGCAAAGAGAACTCCTGAGCCCGGGGTGTCAGTGCCCCTCTGAGCCCTCCCCAGGCTGGGGAAGCCCCCCAGGTCCTGCTGGTGGCCAGGGGGTGCTCACTGATGGTTTCTGTCTCTCTTGCCAGTGGAGAACACGACACACTGTGAGTTCGCCTACCTGCGGGACCTCCTCATCAGGTGAGTGCCCTGCCCCAGAGCCTCTGGTCACCAGCTGTGGCATCCAGGGAGAGGGGACAGCCCAGCTGTCCCCCTGAGGCAGCTGCAGCTTTGCTCTGCTGCTCCATCCCTCCACCCATTCACCCCTCCATTCCATCCCTGCCTTCCCTCCCAGCCCCTCTGCAAGGGGTGGCCCCACTCCTTGGGGGCTTTTCTCAGCTGCAGTGCTGAGTTCAAGGGGGAGAGCAGCAGTGGAGGGGTCAGGACACACTGCAGGATTGCTGGCAGGGTGGCTGCAGCTCACCTGCAAGCAGCTTTTGGCTTTAGTGATCCCTCACCAGTGCCAGATCCCACCCCCAGTTCAAAGACACCACCCTGCACTGGTGTGTCACGGTGGGGTCTGGGTGATGGCTGGTCCCTCTTGAAAGAAGTGTCCCTGCTGTGGGGGAGAGGGAGGYTGAGCCCCGCTGGGCTTGCTGGAGAGGCTGCAAGGTGAACTCTGCACTCATCCTCTGTTTGTTGCTGGCAGAGTCGTGAGGGGCTGCAGAACCTCACCCCAGCACTGGCAGGGTGGGGATCTCCCTGGGTGGGTGTCCTGCAGCCACACCTCCTGTGTCCCCAAGCACAAGTGAAGGCTCCTGCTGCCCAATAATGCTGTCCATTCCTGCCTTAGCTCCCCCCTGAGCCCTGAAGGCACCGTGAACCAGCAGGGCAGGAGGGGACATTGCCTCTGGGAGGTGTTTGGGGTGTGCACAGCAATGCGTGATCTCTCCATCTCCCTCCCCTGCAGGACACACATGCAGAACATCAAGGATATTACCAGCAACATCCACTTYGAAGCCTACAGGGTGAAGAGGCTGAACGAGGGCCAGAGCTCTCTGTCCAACGGCGTGGCCGACAAGGAGCTGGTGGCCAACGAGATGTAACCGCAGCCGGGACCTCGCTCGCTCACGCTCGCTGTCCCTCCCCTCTCCCCCTTTATTTTTATATCGATCCTCTGCCACTGTCCCTCTTTGCCCCGGTCCCCCAGCCCCTGCCATGTTAACTGACCAAATAACCAGACGTGGAGCGGGCTTGGCCGCTCTCCCCTCCCTGCTTTGTGCCGTGAGTTTCGTGCTCAGCCCCCRGAGCAGCGTCCCCTGGGCTGGGGACTGTCCCCTCTGGGGAGGCCGGGCTCTCGCTTGGCCCCAGCTCTGGCCCCACAGGGACAGCAGATCTGTGGGGCCAGCAGGGTTGGGGTGCCCTGGGAGCCTTGCCAGCCCCTCCRTGCAGGGGCTCCTCTCCGTCCATTGAAGGCGAGGGTTCCTCCGGGCGGGTGTCGCCTTCGGAAGGTACGGTGGGATGAGGAGAGCAAGGCAGTGCCATCCTTGTCTCCTGCCRCCTCCTCCGAGCCCTCTGCAGCCCTCTGGGACCTGCCAGCCCCCGCCGACCCAGCCCCTGCACCCTGTTCTACATGCAATAAACTGGGAGTGTTTAGGTGYCACCTCGCCTGTCACCGACCCCCGGCCAGGCAGAGCCACCTGCTTTGGGAGAAGTGCCTTTTCAGACTGGGACCTTGCAATAGCGTGGGAGAGGGGAGGGAGGGTCTGCCCTGTGTGTCTTTGCAGCCTGTAAAGGGCTGTGAGCTGTAGAGACTCTGGTTCTCTCTCCCTTGGGGCCACAGAGCTGTGGCTGATGTCCTGGGAACACTTGTGTATTTATTTGTCATTCAGTTTGGGTGGGTCTTTGTCTGCTGAAGGCTCAGAGTGTCCTGAGGGGGGCTGAGCTTGGTCTCTGCAAAGCCGTGCTGGGAGGCAGAGGGTTGTCCTGTCTGACCCTTGTGATTCTTGGGCTTTTCCCCTACATCAGAGGAGGCTCTTTGTGTACCTGTTAATTCCCTTTCATTTCCTGGGTGCCCCGTGTGCTGTGTGTCCAGGGAAAGACGCTCCTGTTTCGCTGGTCCTTGTGCAGGGGGTGTTGTGCATGTGCTGACCGAGCCCTGCAGCTGTGGGGAGGGGTCTGGGGGGGTGTTTGTGGGTGCTGCTCCCCCCTTGCTCTGCCCCCACACCCTCCTCTTTCCTGTGTGTCTCCAGTAAATCAGACCCTGCCAGCCTTAGGTAGCACTGTGACACAGGAGCTCTGCAGTCCTGCCCCTCTCCCCAGCTCCCCYTTGCCTTTCTGGTGTCCCCCAGTCTCCCAGTCCTCTCTAAGGGATGAAAACTTGCAAATCACCCGTTTTTTGGGGACACCCACTCAAGTGGCAGCGTGTCCCATCCTCTAGCACTGGAAAGGCACCTGCAGAGCCCACGGGGGGACAGAGCCTGGCTCAGCACAGGTGACCAGGAGGAGGGAGGAGGTTGCTCTCCSCTTKCTGGGGAYRCCCAAGGTTTCAGGGGCTCCCCACRTGTGTCCCCCAGCAGCCAAAGGGGTTGGGGGGTGCATGGTGAGRATCCCTCCTCCCCTTCACTCCTATTCCCCCTCCACAGCAGCCCCACGGAGCTGTTGGGGAACAGCARCTCTCTACTTGCTGACTTGCTATATTTTAGCAAAAACAACAACAAAAAAATGTATTAACTGAAAAAAAAAATATATATATTTCAAGTGTTAAAAAAAAGACTGAAAGGGGAGAAAAACCTCTTGTGTGAGGCACTTCTGCAAATGCCATCTTAAACTTTTTTTTTTTCCTCTAGTTGGTATCTCAAGCTGGGCCAAGCAAGACACGCCGCTTTCTCCTTGGTAACCGGACTGGTTCTGTAGGAAGGAAAAAAAAAAAAAAAGAAAATAATACAATAAAAAAATCCCTTCATCCAGATCTATTAAAATGGCCTTTTGGGGGTTATAAGCATTATGAAAATTTAGTCCATTTTTTGTATAAATAATAGTGTTTAATATGTATTTCCCAAAATAAATGTTTCGAATGCAAATAGAAGGAATTGTTTGGAAATGTCTGTTCCCAGCCATGGTGTGATTGTTGCTGCAGGGACCTTGTAGGGTTGGGGGTCATGGGAGAGTCCAGCCACCTGTTTAGGGTGGAGGATAATTCCATCCCATCTTGGGTACCTGCCTCAGGTACCCTCCAAAAAGCTGGAGCTGACTCTGCTGAGCACCTTTGGGATGGAGCCAGCCTGATCCTGAGGGAGGCAGGTACATCCCATCTCCCACCTTCCATGGTGAAGCTGTTCCCACTGTGCTTCCTGGTGTTTCCATGAAGAAATGGGTTACCCCTGGTTCAGGGGCTTGTTTTTCACACCCATGTGGCTTTGGCTCCACAGGCAGATGCTCTTCAAAACCCTCCATGACTGCAGCCTTGGCCTTGGGATGCCCTTGGAAGTTGGCTTCACTTGGAAAATTTGCCATCCTGAAAACCAGTTTTTTCCCTGGTGTCACAGATCTGACACTGTCCCCTCTGGTGGTTTAATCTCTGATATGTTTATTGCATTTTTCCCCTCAAGCAGTTGAACTCAGAAGCTCCTGGGTGACCAAATCTAAGTGACCCTACTTAAGCTGGAGCTGGAGCCAGGGACTTCCAGAGGCCCTTTCCAGCCTCTGCCCCTCTGGGGTTACATGGCTGTGGGACTGGATGGAAACAAACCCAGCACTCAGGTCAGGTTCCTGTGGGGCTCACAGGACAGGTTTATGCACATTTAAACTCAGCTTTTCTGCTGGGTTTTGGTGCAGTGAATTGTCTCATCTCACCCAGTGAGGTGTGCAGTGATGGGTTCCCCCTTTGCCCCAGTGCCAAACCCATCCCTACCAATACCCTTCCATTTTTTGAGCTCCACAGTAGTTCTGTGGTTGCTTTAGCCCAAATCCCCCTCACCCCCGCAGCTCACAAATGATTCCAGGGTGAGAAGCAGCAAAATCAAGGTGTTCTCACTGTTGTAAGCAGAGCAAGACCCAGAACAAAAACTCCTAGGGAGGGAGCAGGGAAAACCAACATGTGCCTGTAGTAACTACAACAGGCTCTGGGCCTTGCTCCTGGAGGAATCTCCAGCAGTTTTTTGCCCATATTGTGTTTTCTCTTGTGCTGGGATTTGGGGTTTTTTGCAGTTTTCCCCATGGCTGGTGTCTGAGCATGTGAGGGAGAGGGGACAGAGGATGCTCCGGGGCTTCCCAGGCAGATGCTGAGAAATTGTGACACATTGAGAAATGGTTTGTGGATGGAGAGGAGGGGGAAGCAGGCAAAATTCCCCCAGCTCAGCAGTGAGGGCAGCTTTTGTTTAGCCCAGAGGAGGAGCCCRAGGGGTCGGAGGTCCCTTCCTGGGAATGGTGCAGGGAATGGCTTCCAGATGTGAGGAAGCTCCGGAGAGGTGGGGCTGGCGCGGGGAGAGCAACAACACCAGATGTTCTGATGGAACAGGGGCTCGTGTGGGAAAAATCCCGGCTGGGGGAAGGGTTGGCCATTGCARAATTCCCCCTGGCTCCCCAGAGCCTTGGCCAAAAGGGCCAGGAGTGAGCTGGCAGGGGCTGGATGGGGAGGGCTTGGCCAAGGAGCTGCTCCCCCTGCCCAGCTGGGAAACGAGCCTCAGGACGCCTTGGCTGGCAGAAAGGACCTTGCACTAATGGCTTATTGAGTGGCCTCACTTGAACAAAGCAGGGAAATGAAGATGAGTGAGAGTTTAATTACCCATCTGAACGGGGCTTTCCACAGCAAATATGGGCTCTGCTTGCCTTGCCTGGCTCTGGGAGGGAGAGGGGACCCCCCCTAGACCCCCAGGCTCTGGGGGTGCCTGGCAGCCCTGGAGGAGGTGGCTGCTGGGCCAGGGAGGGCTGGAGATGGGTCAGGTTCCAAAGAGCGTCTCCGTCCAAAGAGGATGGCCTATAAATAATCAGAATAAAAAGGGAGTATAAATAATTAAAGCAGCTCATAGCGAGCGGTTCCCGAAACGTCTGCCTGATTTAAAAACTAATTACTTGGAGGGTAATCACCACCAGAAGCGCACATATTTACCCAGAATGCTGCTCTCCCCTCCTCTTCCTTTCGCTGCCTTCTCCTGATTGCTATCCCAGGCACCAGCACGGACTTATCACTCACCCACCGTGCACAATAAACGGGCTCGTGCTCGTCCATCTCCCTGATTAATGCCATCGCTGCAGACCTGCTCAGGGGGGAATAAATCCTCTCTGGGTAGGAGAGGTGCTGGCAGGAGGGGGAGCTGAGCTGGGTGGGACCTGCAGAGCCCCAGAGGGCTCCTGCTCCGGGGATGGGTGAAGCTGAGCTGCCCAAAAGCAGGGCACCATGGAGCCCCAGGGGTGAGCATCACCTGCTCGGTGTGAGCTGCTCTTCAGGGGCTTTGCTGGGCCATCGCTTCCACACTCTGAGTGTTCATCACAGCCTGGATTCCCTGATGTGGGAGCTGTCCTGGTGGGAAACAYCTCCCTTTGATGTGCCAGGCTGCAGCAGGCAGAGCTGCAGAGCTTTAATGATGGGGAAGCTGCTGCACTGCAGCTGAAAGCTGAAAGCTGAAAGCTTTGGTGGGGGTTTGATCACCTTCACTCCAGCAGAAAGGAGGATTTGTCCCTGCTCCTCCAGCTCCTCACCCTGCCTCCATCACACCAGGTGCTGGTCCCCACCCTCCTGCTCTGCTCCCTCTCACAAACCCTTTTCTCCCACAGCAAGCTCCAGTTTGTAACTCGGGCAGTTTAGTTTTGTATTTATTTGCCTGAGCTCCTCTCTGGGCCTTCACAAATTAATAAATAATCCCCACCACCAGCCTGATTTAGGAGCAGCATTGCAMGGCGCTGCTTCATTTAGGAAAAACAGAATAATTTATCCCTAACTTATGGGATTCAGGAGACTTCCACCCGCAGCCCATGATATTTTCTCATTAACATTACCCAGCTAAGCTAAAAACTGCAATTTCATAAGTCATACTTCCTTCAAAGGCACATTACCRGCTTCCCAGGGACTCCAAAAGTTTACTGAAGCTTAAAGACATACCTCAKAGCATGCAGAAATGTGCCAAAGTCCCCCTCCTTATTACCACTGAAACCATCCTTCCTGCAAGTTTCCCTCCCCTGAACTCTTCCCATCAGGAGGATGTTTAAATGACTGATGCTGGGCAAGAGAATAGCACTGAGTTACCCTTTAACAAGACCATAAAATGAAAATATTTAACTGGAAAGCAAAATRAAAGTCCTTTATCCTCTGCTCTAGGGGATATCTGTGAATGACATAAGCCAAAATATTCCCTTTTTGTGGGTTTCTTTTAGGGCTGGGGGTGAAAATGTGGGATGCAGGGAGATGGGTGATTCTGTGAGAGCTCCTTGTCACAAAAAGCCATCAGGACCCAGGGCTGAGCAGTCATCATTTCAATCTGKGCACCATTTTTAAAGGAGGTTGGTTTGGTTTGGGCATTTTTAGTAAGTCACAGCTGAAAACTCTTGCTGGCAAAATTTACAGACCCCGCTCTTTCAAAAGTAGAAGTTGTCACCTTTTAAGCTTTGCAGGGGACAAGGACAGGGAACAGGAAGAGCCTGGAGCCCCTGTGTGCATTCACACTGCATCAGCCCAGGGCTCAAACTGGTGGGGAGCAGAGCCCCACCTCCAGCATTCCCCCTTCCCTGCCCTTCTCCTCCTCTCCTACCACCAGGAAAAAAAAATAAGCCCAGATTAAAATCACATTCCTAAAGCAAAATCACACCTTGGAGACTCYCCTGGGAGGCTCAGGGCATTCCTCTCTAAATATCTGCCTGGGTTGTGTTTAATTTGCAGATGGAATTAAGCCAGGGAAGAAAGGGAAGGATGYCTTTTCATGTGTGGGCTGTCCAGCTTTGCCTCGAATATCAAAGTGAGGCAGTCACCAAGCACAGCTCCCTGGGATTGTCTGAGAGCCCCTGGGGGTCCCAGGTGGGGACACTTTGGGGATGCAAAGGTGTGGGGCTCGTGCAGAAAGCCAGCCCCAAAGAGCCAAATCTCAGGCAGAGTTCAGAGATTTCCAAGGAAACAAGAAGGCAGGTGAGGGACCAGGAGGGGCTGGGCTTCCACGTGGATTTGGGATTAAATATTAACTCGCTGCAGTGGGTGATGAGGATAAATATTTTCATTAATCATGCATGTGCTCATTATGATGGGGAGAATGGGCCGTTCAGGATTCATCTGCATGGGCTTTTGCAGCTCCAGCCTCCCRTTTTCTGCCTGCAGCTTTTGGTAAAGCACCAGCTTTTGTGCTTGCTTTCTTCAGAAAACCCCACAGTTTTATTGGTTTCAATGTTTTATTGGTTCGGCTTTGAAAGCACCAGATGAAAAGAATTAGCTTGAGGGTGAATGGGGAGGAGGAAATGCAGCCCTAGTTAAAACAAGGGAATGGGGGTGATGGTTTTGAAGTGGCCCACAGAGGTGGGAGCCTGACCTGGGGTGGGAAAACAGAGCTCCCCTTCCAGGGATCTGCTGCCAGTGACACCTCACCATCCATTTCATTAAAAACTGGGATTTTCCCTGCTTTCCTCTGATTTTATTGAACTGCTTGGCAACCAAAGAAGCTTCATGCTGCTCCCCTGCTTCAGGACCACTGCAATTCCCAGATTTATTGGGGCTGTGACACCCCCCAGGTCAGTGCTGGGCATGTCCAAGGTGCAGCTGCACGAGGGGTGGTGTCCAAAATCAAACCTGCTGAGCTGGGCTGGGTGGGACTGGGCTGGGTGGGACTCTTGGAATAAAAATGGGGTTGAGTTTAGCACACAAGAGCTGCCAAAGCCCCCAGCAGCCCCCTGAGAGAGCCCTGAGCATGGCCATGGGCAGCTGGAGATGGTCCCCAGGGGTGGGCAGGGATGGAGAGCCCTTCCCCCAGGTGACTCCCCTGGAGGATGAGCACACACCCCCCTCCATCCCTTCCACTCCTTTGCTTGTGAAGTGATCAAAGTGCAGCTGTTGGATTTCATAACCCGAGTAAATGCTCAAAAAAAACCAAAAAACACAACCCAAAAAGGAATCACTCCCAAAATATCTCAGGGATGGTGTTTTGAGTCTGGGCTGCTTTGCCTGAAAACAGCCTCTTCTGATTCAGCTTGTTCAAATCATCTTAACACTTCTTAGCAAGAATAAAACTCTCTGTATCCTGAAGGCAAGTGTATTTGGGCAGAGCAATAAGGGAGGCTTTAAGAGGTTTGGAGGTTACTGTGGGAAATAGCAGTTATTCCCAATAAGCTGTGCTAAATGAAGTGCTGCTGACAGTAGCCTGAGGCAGGTTCAAGAGTTTCAAGATTTGCAACTAAGAGATTAACCAAAATAGATGTCTTATTACAGGCAAGTTTGTATCTAAATCATTTAAAGTACCTTTAGATGCTGTAATGTTTTYCCTCCTAAGTGCTGGCAGTATATCTGCAGCTTCCTCCTGCCTTTCAGGGGCAGGCAAAGAAAGAACCCTTGATCTTGGTGAGTTTAAGGCCCTGTGATGAGGGAACAGGGACCCAGTGGATSCTTGGCAGGTTCCCTGTTGATGGGAGGTTGCTGGAGCAGTGATCCTGTTTGACAGGAGAGATCCTGGGGGCTCTGCTGTGTGGTGGCTGACAGGGGAACTGTGTGGGCCCAGCAGCAGGTTTTTGCCAAAGCTTTGGGTGTGAAATTCGTCTGGAAGAGGAGCAGCAGCACGGCTGGGAGCTGGAATAACCTGGCTCTTCACTTGCAGAGGTTTTCAGGAGAGCAAGTGCTCTGCTTGGGGGTGTAAATAAAATGGCTCAGGTGACTACAAAACATCTTCATCTTTGCCAAAGCCTGAATCCAGCTGCTGATATCCAATCCCTGCCATCCTGTGGGACTTTCAGACCTGAGATTGCAAGGTTTTTTCTCCATGTGAACAAGGCATTAATGGGAGCAGATGGAAACCTGGCTGTTGGGAAGGGTGAGAGTTCAAYAGGARAACTTTATGGATATGAATGCTTAGCAGAAAASTCTTTGAGATGGTTAGAGAGGTAGAAATGAAAGCCAACTAGTTACTGAATAACTAGAAAAGACAATKGTTTAATCAGCTAAAGGAGAATCTTTGATTGAACAATACCCTTAAACACTAAAGGGGTTCCAAAGGCTGGAGGGACCCTGGCACATTAAAAACACTTGTTTTCTGCAAACACAGGGAGTCCAAGCTTATTATAGCCAATTATCATTAAATKAGCTGTAAAATGAACTCTTTGGGCRTTCTGGTTTATTATTTTGGGTTGTTTGGCAGAGGAARGACAGCCTGGCACTGCCCCACGGAGCTGCTGGCACTGCCCCCAGTCTGTGCGTGCTGAAAGCATCAGAGACATKGCCCAGGGGCAGCTGGGGGGGTTGGAGGGGGCTCATCCCAGGTGATTCCATCRCCACAGAGCCCTCTGGGGTGCTGTGGTGATCCCAAGCAGGCGCTGTGCCCGTGGGATGCTCAGGAGCAGAGCTGCCAGTAAAGCCCTTGGCTCTCTCCAGAGGAGCCTCAGGTATTKACACTGTGATCCTCTGAGACAGGGGCAGCCATGGAATGTTTCACAGAGGCTGTTTTACTGGATTTTTGGCAAAAGAGACCTTGGTTTAATGTGGGTTTTTAAAAAGGTGGGAATTGTGGAGCAGCTGCTGTGGCTGTGAGCAAGCCAGGAGTGCAGAGAGGGCAATGCCTGGGGGTTATGGGCACTGGCAAATGGGAGGATTTCCTGTTGTTTTAATTGGCATCAGGAAGATCACTGGGACCTTGGAGCCCCAAACACCGCTTGGGAGGGTCTGAAAGGTTCTTCTGCACCCTGGAAGTGTGACAGTGGTGTGAAGGCAGGGAAGGGGCAAAGGGGAAGTGAAAACGGAGAGGGAGAACTTCCATCCATCCTTGCCCAGACTGGTGAAGGTTTGAAAATACTCAAAGAATGTTTAAAAATACTCAAAAAAAAAAAAAATTTCATGGGGCCCACTGGGTTCAGGGGTGTGTCACAAGCATGGGGGGCACCCCAAGGCATCTCCCACCTGCACGKGGTGTCCAGGGCACCCTGGGACAGGCACATCCCAAGGACCATCCTCCTCCCATTGGACAGAAAAATCTCAAAAGGGTTTGCCCACCTCAGGCTCTCCTTTCTGGCCTTTCCCATCCGATGTTTTGGAGCAGGATCTAAGRAACCTGCCATAATCTGCCTGGAGGAGAGGCTTGTCCCAGTTAGGATGCAGCAGGTTTTATCCTTYGCATTAGGGGAGAATTCAAATAATTTAACAGTGGATGTTCTCATCCCTCGTCTGCCGGCAGAGTTGTTTTTGTGGCTCTAATGCTTCCCTGACCTCGATAATGTCTCCTGTGAGTGCGTTGCTCAGGTTAATTATGCATTAAGTTTACATAAGGCTTTTCCCTTTTTAATCAGTCCCAAACCCKCCGCCTTGGGCTGTGCTGGATGTGCTGACACTCATCAGGGAGCCATCGGGGGGCTTGCAGGGGGGCTGCTCCCACCTYCCCACCCTTATCCACGTTATCCACRCCCSGGGSTGGCTGCTGTGTTTGTCACCTGAGGCTTGTGGCTCTGTTGTCACCTGTGCAGCATCTCTGACACACACAGGGAGGTGGTGGCTGCTGTGGCTGAGCTCGGCTGTACCCAGCTCCCTTTCCTCCTCCTCAGGCTGGAGAAATGTGTGTGTGTGTGCTCTGGGAGAGGCTGGGGAGCTGCTGGGAGGTTTTTATCTCAGACTCAGCCTCTCCCATGTGGCCTGTGTGAGTATGACAGAGTGGGTACAAAGATGGTGCTTCTCTTTCTTCTGGAGAGATGTTTCTCTTCTCTTCCTCTTTGCCTTCCTCCGGGTCTCCCCTTTGGTTTCACTGCCATCTCTTTGGAGCTGGATGAGCTTCCCTTCCCTCTTCTAAGACCTTGAAAGTAAAGGTTATGGTGGGATTGCATTSAAGTTGGATAACGTGATTCTTTCTTCCAGGCAAACGCTCCTGCTTGCAAAGGAACTYGGCAGCCTTGTGTATTTTGGATTTAGGCATCCTGGAGCATAAAGCCAAAGCTAACACATATTAATTAGCTGGAGGACTGATACTGTAATGAGAGCACTTGCTCGCATAGGTTGGCATTTTTATTTTTAATGCGAGTAATTAAAGGAAAAGTTGTGTTGAAGAAGCCAACGTTAGGAGATGTTGTATAAATAACACACCCGGGGTGGTGAGAGCTGGGGAGGAATGTGAGGCAGAGAGCAGCAGCTGAGCTGCTGGGATGCCTGCCTGTGGGAGGAGGGATTGCCCCTGCAGCAGGGAAAACAAGGGAGCAAAGGAGAAGTGTGGGTTTAAAACCACATCAGAGGAGAGGGATGGTGGGTTGGGACAGCTCTGCCAGTGTGTTTGGAAATGCCCTAGGGAGTTTTTGGAGGATCCCAAAAARCTGCTCCAAGCAGCAGGGATGCAGGAGCAGAGGCTGCAGCATCAGGAGGAACAGCACGAGGTTCTGAGCATGCCTGTGTTTAAAATGGTCCCCTRAAATACTTCCCAGCCAGCCATCCTGCTGAGATCGTTCAGGARGAGGTTTGCATGGAGAAGAGCTGAGTGAAACCAGTTAAACACTGGCACAAGCTGGGAGACAGGGATGGATCTGTGGAGMTGCTGGAGGCACAGCCACATCTTTGGTTTGTGTGATAAAACAGTCCGGTCTGGATTTGAGACCCCTGGCAGGGGTGTCCTGGAGATGCCCAGAGGTCTCTGGATCAGGCAATGATGGTCTCTGTCCCTGTTAGCCCAGGGAAGTGCCAGCCGGGTCTGCAGCCGAGATTCTCTGCCCCTGCTGGTGAWGAAACAAAGCCTCGCTTCTCTCCAGGGTGTTTGCATCTCCAGCCTTGAGACAGAAAGAGGCTCGAAACCACACCCAGCCCGCAGGAGCCGAGTCCTGCAGAGGAAAAGCTGCAGTGCTGAGCGCTTCCCATTGCAGGTGGGCTCTGCATGCAGCACTCACCTGTCCCTGGCACCTGCTGCCCCAAGGCTTGGCAGAGCAGCCTTCCCTTGTCCTCCCCACCGAGGTCAGGGTTTGGGTACCACCCCAAGCTCACCTCCGAGCAGGCTGGGCTGCCCCAGTCCGCACAGGGGACCAGCATCTCCCTGGTGTGCTGTGATGTSAGGCTGGATGTGCTGAATCCCGCTGGGCACCGCACTCACTGACGGAATTTTAACCATTTGTTTCCCTTCTCCACCATCCAGCTGTTGTTGGCGATGGCCAAGCCCTTGCCCTTCTGCGGGCGGTGCCTTGTGAAGGAGAGAGCGGCTGAGGAATGCAAATCCAAACCGAACCACGCGCTTTGCCATCTTCTATTTTTTTTTTCCCTCTTTAAGAAGCTTAATATATCAGCTAATCATGTGTGTAAACAATCTCAATATGCAAACTGAGAAGTGGCATCCATCCCCCCGCAGCGTCAGCTGGGTTTGAGCCTTTCCCCATTAACCTCTGCAGAGCAGAGCCCCTTCGTGCACAGCCATTTCGGAGTGTGCACAATTCATTTCGCATTCGGCCTCCGCACAGGGAGAAGATGGCGGCTCTCTTCCCTTCCCTCCTCATTTTTTTGGGAATATCCTCTTTCCCTCGGCGATGGGTGTGGTGCCAGCGGGTCACCCCCACTGCCTGGGCACTCATGTCCCACCCAGAGCCGTCTCCCCCAGCTAAAAAAAAACCAATAAACCCAAATTTACGGCGGCCCCTCCTTGGGTGATTTCCCCTGCCTCCCACCCCCTTCGTGTGCATCTTCTCTTAATTAATTAATACCGCATTCATCACCGCTTAATTCCCGTTTCCGTAGCACCCGAGGAGGAGGAGGGGGCTGCCAGCCCAGGCGGGTGCTGAGGCAGTTCTGGAGCTGCTGCCTTAGTGGAGGAGCTTAATTAGCCCCCGTGACAATATTGGGCTGGTTTCCCACAGCCCGGGAATGGGGGGACTTCCAGGGGCTCTGTGTCCCCTGCCTGTCCCTGTGTGTGGAGGAAAGGTGAGCTCCTGCCACAGCACCCCAAATTAAACACCAAAACCAATCACAAATTAGCCTCCTTTTGAGCTGGGTGAGGGACAGGAGGCCGAGCTGCCAGGTTTGCTCAGTCTGGGTGGTTTTGGGGACCAGATCCAGATTTGGGTTGTGCAGGGCTCAGTGCATCCCTCGCTGCTCAGGGCTGTGGCTGGTGGTGCTGCGGGGGTCCTGCTCTCCTCGTCTTCATTTCTTGCACCTTAAACACAACTTGCTGGCACTCCTTTAACTTAAACACAACTTGTGGGGCCTCCTGAGCTGGAAACACCTTGCTGCACTGCACTGCAGCCCTGGTGGGACATGGGTGGAGAGCCCTGAGGTGCCGATGGGGCAAACCGGCAAATCAACCAGCAAGCATCAACTGCAGAGCAGGAGCGTCTGGAAGGGAAGATGGTGCACTTTTCACTTGGCTTTTTGGTGTGCATCAGTTTAGATTGGTGGCTCTATTGATCAGGTTTTTACCTCCCAGCCTTTGAGCTCTCCTCTAAGAGGGAAAACCCTTGTGTGTCCCCACAGCTGGTTGGGGTGGTGACCACAGCTGTGCTTTGCCCCCAAACCTGGGGCACCACGTTCAGGGTGAGATGGAGCCATCCAGAGCCTGTGTGTGTGTGAGAGGAGAGAAGACGGAGAGGGAACAAAAGCAGCAGCTCCAAGGCAGAGCCGGGCCGGGCTCCTCGCCAAGAGCCGGGCTGGGGATGCTCCCCTCTGCCCTCTGCCCCGGGGCACGGGCTGGGGGTGGGCTGGAAGCGGCTCCGAGCTGGGATGAGGGTGCTGATGTCCSTGTCCGTGCTGGGATGTCACCCGTGCCCTTCCCACGGCGTGCCCCGTGTCACTCGTGGCACAGCACAGCCATGCCCAGCCAGCCTGAGCACTGRCACCAGCGGGGCTCGGGCTGTGGGCAGTGCTGGGCGTTGGCTGGGGGGGGGTTTATTTTGCTCGATTTTTTAAAATCTTTAATTTCCGCTTCCTGCCACTCTTTTATTTTTCCGCACTGCCCAACCCATGGCGTGGAAACTTGGCCGCCTTCATTGGTGGTGGCTYTGGGAGGGCCGGGGATGTGGGGGTCAGTTGGCACAGCAATTGCTGCTTGGGGACAAAAGGAGGATTCTTTTTTTTTTTTTTTCCTTTTTCTTTTTTTATTTTTTTTTTTCCTGCAGCGACAGTAGCAGCTGCCAGCCAGAATAGCGAATCGGCGCGGCTTTGGCACCACTCCAAAGCTTCCTTGAGGGTTGCAGAGGGATGGTATGTTGGAGGGTAAGRCTGGCTAATTAATCTTCTGGCAGGGAACAATGTAATATCAGACAATTACAAAGACAGAATGAAATCGCTATAGTGGGAAGGCTGGCATATGAATTTCTCAAAGGGTCCATCCCTCAGTCCGCTGCCGTGGCACTTTGGATGCGGGARCAGCGCCCGCCCTACGCGTGCTTTTCTCTGCTGTGGGGGTTTTTTTGTGGGAATTACAGTGAGGATTCGGAGGAGGGGCGGGGGGGAGGCCGGCTTGCTCACTGGAGAAGCTTTCTGAGGAGCAAAAGAAGGAAAAAAGTCATTCTGAGCAGACGCGTTCCCCAGCAGAGGACAGAGCTGGCGCATCCTTCGGGCTCCCGGGCTCGGCGATTTTTTTGTCCCAGTTCCTTTTCGTGATTGCGCTGTGCTGTCTGATGGCTGCGGCTTTGGGAAGGAAGATCTGACTCCTGGGCGGAGGGGGAGGGATTTCCCACCGCCCTTCTTCGCGGAGAAGCCTTCAAAGAGCTCYGGAGCTGCTGGAAGTTCTTGGGGGAAAACACCTACGAGCTCGGCGGCGGTAATTGCCGCTAATGAGCTGTAATCACCGCTACCTACAGTCGGGACGCGGTGATGGATAGGGCAGTGCGAGCCGCGTGGTGCGGGCTCCCCGGCTGTTTATTTGCAGCGGGGAAAGAATTAGGGAGGTCTCATTTATCCTGGAGCACAGGCGAGCATCGGTGGGAGATCAGCCTGAGCAGGATTAGCAGAGGAAAGCCCTCCTTCCCTTCTCCTCGTCCTCGCCRGGCGTTCGGGATGAGCTCATGGCTCTCCTCCCTCTGCATCTCCCTGCCAGCAYGAAGCTGAAAGCGGTGGGATCTCTAGAAGTGTCATTAAAAAACAAAACCAAACCAAACAAAACAAAACCAACCCCGCAATACCAAACGTGGAAACAGCACCAGGCGAATTCCTGTTGCGTTTTTGCGTCTGCTGCTTCCAGCCGGGACGGGAATTGGAGCAGCTCCAGCTGTTCTTGCCTTGTTCTTCCTCCTGAGGAATTCGAGGAGGTTTTTTGTTCGGTGCCTGCGCACATCAGATGGTGCAGAGACGATGTGCAGAAAGCACTGCCAGCCCGCCCGGCTGCCTCGGGCTGGGCTGGGCTGTCGCTGGAGCTGCTGGAAGGCTCAGGCTGAACAAGAGGCTCCTTTCAGAGCTGTAGCAATGTCGAGAGCTGGCTTGGCAGCCTGGGGCCCTTGTCCAGGGCGCAGATGAGGAGGAGCTGCTCAAAGCTTAGTCCTTGAGCAGTGCCCTGAAAGGCTCCGTGGTGGGTGCCCATCTGTGGGTGTTTGTGGGATGTTTCTCAGGGTTGGATAGCAGGGATATTTTTCCATTTGGCTTCCTTAATGATGGAGCTCCCAGGGCTGTGTCCCAGCAGAAGTCCCTTGCTGTGGTTCATGCAGATGTGTAGCTCCTTCTCTGGCCGTGTGTGTTCCCTGTGAGGCACCACAAAATTCCCTGCACACAAAAAGAGATGGATCCCAAAGCCCAARCCTCTGTTCCCACCATCTGCTGCACCCTCCCTGTGTGTGCTCTGAGCATCCCAAGCACTCAGGGAGCTGCTCCTTCCCTGGAGGCAGAATGGGAATGCATCACCTCTCTCTGGAGCATGCAGAGCTCAGCCCAGCCATGCCTTGGGCTCCTGTCCTCATCCAGCCACCTCTCCAGAGCTGGAGGGGAGCTCTCACAGGACCAGCCCAGCTGCTGTACCTGCAGGAAAAGGCCCTGGAGACCTCCCAGCCAGACACTCATGGCTCTGGTAATGGATGCTTTAGAGCAGGAGTGAAGAAACTGAAGTTATTCCAGTCATTTCATCAATTATTTCAGTCAGAAAGGATCACATTCAGTCCCTGGCTGRAGTCCTGCTGAGGACTCTCCCTCTCTGGTTTTGTGCCCAGGCCCAGCCTTGCCCTGGGCTCTGMACAAAATCTGAGCCAGCAGCTCCTGCGTGGAAGTGGAAGAGACAACCTGAACCTCCTCACAGTCAACAATTGACACCAGGGATGATTTGGTAAATTAATGAGTGTTTCTTCTTGACTACACTTCAAAGTTTTCACTTTATGAATCTTTTATGGAATTCTCTGTGCTTGAGAGAAAAAAAAAAAAAAAGAGAAAACAACGAATCCTTGTAGAACTGAAATTTTACCTTTGTAAATGATGCAATAAGAAAAAAAAATTAAACCCTGCCCTTTCACAATCAGTTGACTCAAGAAAAAGCATCCAGTGGGTTGCTGTGTGCACACTCTGGGGCTGAATTTTCCCATGAAGGTGGGTATATCCAAGCAGATATGTGCTGAAGGGTTAATCATGGCCTGGGCACTCTGACCTGAATCTTCATGCTGCCAAAATTCCCCCCTCACAGCCAGGTATGTCCCCCTCAGGTCCTGCTGAGCCTCTCCAAGGAAACTTCTGGAGTTGAGAAATTTAATTTGTAATAAATCAGCATTACAGTACAAAGTAAATCTGCTCCAGTGGCTATAAAAATTAATTCCTTATCCTAAACATTATTATATAGCTTTCAAAATGAATTGACTGTGGTTGGTAGTCTAGCATGTGCCATTATTGGTAATTAGTGTAACAAAATAACATTGCTGTAATATTTCCTGTCTGCCCCTCCCCCAGTTGGGGGCTGTATTAGAGAATCAGAATTGCAAATGCAAGGTTTGTGTGCAAGCTGCTGGCATTGATTTTTTCTTTTTTTTTTTTTTTTCCTTTTTTTAATATTTAATTTTTTTTGTTTTTTGGAATTTCCTTTTCTTTTTTTTGGGCTTTTCTGGGAGTGTTTCCTTCTGCAGAAGCTTTGGAATGTCACAGAGCACCATCAGAGCCTGGTGCTGGAGGAGCAGCCCAGTGCTCTTGGATCCCCTTTTGAGCTTTTCCTCGTGTGCAGCTGAGATCAGAATCCCAGGRTGGGACCCCAGGCAGGACCAGACCCCATCTGGCCCCACCTCCCTGCTCATCCCAGGCACAGGATTGTGCCCAGAAGGTTCTGGAGTATCCCCAGTGCTCGTTCACATCTCCCAGGATGTGGCACAACTTGTGCCTCAATAATTCCCTCCAGTGATCCACCACATCCTTGTGTTTATCCAGGAGCTTGGCTCATGCTGGAGCACCTGATGGAGACTCTGGGGCAGCTCTGAGCCTGCCAGGAGGTGCAGGCAAGCAGGGATTCCCTTTCCAGGCAGATGAAGGAGGGGCTGGGTGCAGCAGGAGGATCCTGAGATCCTGAGGAATTCCACTCCTGCAGCTGCACAAAGCTGCTGCTCACGCTTTGCTGGCCTGACTGACAAACCTGAAYAGGCTGGGAAGGGGGAAGGAAGCACAGGAGGAGCACATAAAAATGAGTTGACACATTTCTGCCCCTCTGTGTGAGGTGGGCACTGCTGTGGCTTTKCTTTTGTCCCATTTTCATACATCTGGGGCCAGGTTGTTCCTTTCCCCTGCGTGGCCAAGAGTTACCAAACCCCAAATGTTCTGGATAATCCCTCAGGAACACCCACACCAAACACTTCAGTGCTGCTGACCARAACAACTCCTGCCATTTAATTTGTGGTGCATCATCTTAAATTTTTTTTTCCCCCTCCACCATCACAGTTCTGTTTTCCTTTTATTTCTCCTCAATTCTCAGCACTGAGTKTTGCCTTTTGAAAAAATCCTCAGCAGCCATGGTTAGAAACTTGGAATCAGAGAAAGGTTTGGGCYGGGAGGARCCTTGAAAGTCCTTTAGTCCCAACYTTYTGCTATGGGCAGGGCTCTTTCCACTAAASCWGGYTGYTCCAAGCCCAGTCCAGCTTGGCTTTAGGGAAGGAAAGTTCAAATTCTCCTGTAATTTTCTGGCTTTGGGKTTKKTTTTTTTTTCTATGAAATGACCAAAGTAAAACGTGGCTGTGTAATGAGGAGCTGGGAGCACAGAAATGGGGAGCTGTGGGGGGACTGGATTCTTTGTGCTGTCCCCAGCAGGGAGTTATTTCTTGGGTTCTGATGACATGACAGCTCCAAGGAGTCTGGAGAGATGCCCTGTTCTCAGCCACCCCATTTATCACAGAGCTGAAAAATGCAGGAACTGAGCAGTAAAACCGAGCAGGAGATGCATTTGCCATCCTGGAAAGCATTAACRATGCAGATGCAGAAATAATAACAATATCAGTGTCATTGTTGGCCCAGGCCAGGCTGGTAAATCATAATTCCAAACATCCAAAGTTCCAGAGTGAACAGGCTGTGCCATCTGAACCCTTTGATTTGGGTTTGGGAGCTCAGCCTGGGCTTTGTGCTTTGGGCAGAGCAGGCAGCTCAAGCTGCAGGACACAAATTCCCTCCAAGCTCAGGGGGGAAAATAAATTGCATGTTGGAATTGATAGAAACATGATTTCAGGACTTTCTCCAACTTTTTTTTTTTCTTTTTTTTTTCTCCTCAAGGCAAAGGATCTTGAAATGATTCAGACCAGGACTTTGCTGGGAATGAACAGAGATTTTTTTCCAGTCTAAACCCCCTGACTGGTACCAGTAGAGCTTGAAGCAAGGTGAGAGCAATGCTTTGGGTGCTGTTGGGACWGGCCAGCAAAATCAGGATTTCCTTCTAATTCCCTCCTTGAAGGGTTTCTATCCCAGGAGTTTGGAATTGAATGTTCCTGATCCCTTGGACTGCTTCCTCCCATTCTCTGCAGAAAGTTATTTCTGTGTGCTGCCAAAGATCTCTCCCTACCTGGGATTTTGGTGGGATTTTATTTGCTTTCCTGTCTCTTGTCATGGACAGTCAGCTTTGCTGAAATCTTTGTGCACAAACTTCAAAATACTCAGATTTTTTTTCATCCAAGTGGGAAATACCTGTTTTTTCCTCACGTGCATTTTTCTGCATTTCTTCTCAGTTTTCTTCCTCCCCACCTCAAATCTCTCCCTCAGTGTTGCTCAGCTGTTTCAAAAGGACCCCAGCAAAGTTATTTCAGCTTCATCCTTGGTGTGAGATCAATATTTCTGTGTATTTTTTAATGAACCATGTAACTGTGGTGGAGAGAAATTAAGTGAATGAGTCCTTACTGGAGGTAGCACAAAGCAGATCTCCTCTTTGCATGAAAACCTCTGCAAGTCTTGATTTTTCAAATGAAACCACTCTCACAGCGGCTTTAAAAAAAACCTGAGACAATATTTCGAGCCAAATTAAATATTTAATTTCAATAAAATCAAAGTATTTCAAACAGATTTCTTTGTCCGTTTAATATTTTATGAGAGAAGCCTAAAATTAAACACAGAGTTGTTTCTCTTGGGGAAAAACAGAGGTTGTTTTTGTATGCTTTAGAGAAAAAATAAATCCAGCTAGTAAAAGTACTTTTTTTTTCCCAGAATACTTTTTTTTTTTCTTTTTTACACAACATGGAGATTTCAATGTGAGGTTGTCACTGCATCCTTTGCAGAAAGTTGGTGGCTGCCAGATCTCCTGGTGCTCCAGGGACAAAGATGAGTTCTTGCTGCTGCAGTGGCGTTTGGAGAGAAATAGATTTTTCTAGAGAATTATTCTTTTACATGTGAGGTCCTGCTGCAATAGATTTGTGATAAAAATGAAGAATTRAGGTGTGAGAGGGGCTGTGGCATCTCCCAAAATCTGTGTGAAGGAGCTGTGGCTGTTCTGGGCTTTTGGAGGTTTTCATTTCCTGCTCAGAAACAGTAGCATGTGGAGCAAGAAACCTCCCAATTTGTCCCATTTTCATCTGTGCAGGTGTTTTTTCTTTATTTTCTCTGTGTGCACAAAGGAAGAAAAGCTTCAGATAAACTCCAAAACCCAACAAGGCATATTTGGGCCATAATATCAAAATTTGTGTGTGGTTTCCAAAGGAAACACCCCTACCTGGCTCAGGTTTATGGATACATAGGGTTAAGTTTTTCTGCCTGAATATTTGATATTCGAATATTTAAAACAGGGAAGTTGTGCTTTATTATCACGATGTAAACTGCTTCCTAAAATCACGTTAATTGATGGAACAATTCTTAGTGTCCTGTCTGGAATTTCAAACCTTGGCTTTTTTGCAGCAGTAATAATGGGACAAAGTAAAGAAATTAAGGACTCAGGCGAGGCAGAGCAGTTCTTTAATGTGTCTCGTTTCTGCCTGTGCTGCCCTGTGCTGTTCCTCCTCTGCTGCTTGGCGTTTGTTCTCTTTATCTGTTTGCTGTGACCCTCAATCACTGCCTGCACTCAGCCTCCACTTCTGCCGCCAGATTTGTAGGGGGAGAGCAGCTCCACACTTTAACTTCTGTTTTCTTCATCGGGTTTCTGACAATGTGAATGGTTTGCTGGCTGCCAGCAGGGTTCTTGCACTGGCAGGAATAATAATAATAATAATAATAATAATAATTCTGTTCCTCTGGGCTGTGAATCCCCGGGCTGCTCCTGCTCTTTTCCCAAGGTGTCCCAGACTCAGCGAGAGCTCGTGGACCTCTTCCCATCGCCAAGCCGAGCTTAAATCCAACAGGCACGAGGGAATGGGGATGAAATTGAAATTATTGCAGCCCCCGGCTTGGGAGCGCTCCAGCATCCGCTGCAGCCGCGCTGGAAAATTCAGATTTGTGGGGGGAAAAGTGAATAAAAGTGAATTTAACTCTGATGTAACTCCAGCCAGGACGCTTTGTGTGATGCTCCCCAYGYGCAGARGAGCCAGATGTGGRTGTGCTTCCAAAGGGAAGCGACTTYCCAGGATTTTCTGCTGCCACCCKCTRTCACCTCGGGCAGGAGCGGAGCAGAAAACAGCCCCGCAAAGCGACACGGACCATTCACAATCCTGCTGCAAGGATGCTGCGAGGAGAACCCGTAAATGGCCACATCAGGGGATGCGGGTGGGAGCCGGGAGTGCCCTGACAAACACAATTCTCCCTTAATTTAATAGARCGGTCCGTTCAGCGGAGAACGCGCTGTAAAGCGCTCTCAGGTTGGATGGCCTCCCATTGTGYCTGGCCTTTGAAGTGCTGATTAACTGGGCTGGGAACACGCTGATAAAAAAAGTTAATTTCTATTTGCTGTTGCTTTGTAATTGGATGAACACGAAAGCAATTAAATATTAAAACATACAAACAAATAACGGAGTCGCTGTAATTAGCCAAAGTTTGATCACTGTCATATTTATTTAGGAGGAGATGATACGTCTCAGCAGGTGACATTTTAAATACCCTCGGCTGCTTTGGTGTTGTCTTCAGAGAATGCTGAATAATGTACGGAGGATTTAATTAAACCCCATTGTAAATCAGCTGTGATGACAGGGAAGTGACAGCCACATGTTGAAGAGAGAATTAGGCTGCAGCAAAGAGAGATTAATTAACTATTTTCCRCAGAGTTCAACCCAGGGGTTGTGCAGGGAAGTTGGTCCGAGGAGGAGATGTTGATTTTTTTTTAAAGTTGTTCCACTTGAGGCTGGAGCTTGGTGTGGAGAAGGGTTCTCTGTACCCAGAGGCATCACAGGTCCCTGAAGGGGTGGCTGGGATCATTTCCTGAGTGGAAAATCGAGGCACACAAGAAAAAGCTGCAGCCTGTGGCTCTCCCTTCCCTCCGTGCAGGAAAGTTCTCCTGCCTCGGTGGGGAATCGCAGAAATCCTGGAAAGCTCCTTCCAGCTTTGAGGCAGGGATGCTCTGGGGCATTTGCTCAGGGCTGGCTGCACCACAAAACCCCAAAGTTTCTCAGCCTGAGCTCCCAGGGCTTTGGCAGGACAGGAGTTCCTGGAGCTCCATCTGGCACTGGTGAGAGTCAGCAATGAAGTTCACCGTGGTGGGAGTCTCCTGTGCCCTGCCTGGGGAGTTTTAGGTGAATAATTCTGGCTGGCCCTTGCCTTTGGCAGCTCTCCCTGCAGCTTGGTGGATGTGCTGCTGCTGGGAAAAGCTTCCAGTGCCCAGGAAAGCAGGGGAGGAAAGTGTTGGTGTGTCTGGGAAAGGACTGGATTGGGACAGGGACCATGAAAACCCTCAGAAACCCTCCACGATTGCTGGAGAAGAGTCAGGAAAACAGAGAAAGCAGTGAGAGATGGAAATAAGAGAGAGAAAACAGGGATGAGGGAATGAGAGGAGCTCAAAATTCAGGATGAGGGGGAAAGGGRCACTGTGTGTGGTCAATCAGCAGCATTTGCATTTGCAGATTATCAAGGCTGTGGTGTGATACCCTTAAATAATCTGGGCATTTCTAAAAGCACCGTGTCCTTTGCATGGGCTG
>CADDXX010000432.1:133564-149312 GCA_902810485.1 Alauda arvensis | reverse complement strand
GAGCTGAAGAACCTTAAAATAGCAAATTGGGCTGAAAACCCCCTGTGCCAGCTCTTCCTCCTGCTGGGGATGTGGTGAAGAGCCTGGARCCCGGAGCTGGAAGTTTAAAATCACGAATGACCCGGGCAGTGGAGCTAAGGGGGGTAAATTGGCAGAGCCCTGCAAAGGCAAATCCCCCTGCGCCCGTTTTTATGGGATGCTGCTGTGTTTTGGGAAGGCACGGGAGGGGTTTGGTCCCTTCCTGAAGGATCCCATTCGTCTCCTGTGGCAGAGCCATCGCTGATTCCCAGAGCCCCAGGGCAGGGATGGCTCCGTGCTGCTGCAGCTCCTTCCCTCCCAGGTAAGACCCTGCCTCACCTGGGATCGCAGCACCAGGGGGAGGCTTTTGCCGCTGGAGATGGTGATTTGCACGAATGATTTTGCATTTCAAAGCCTCRCTCTCGCCTTCTCTTACCAGTGAAAACGGGAAGTAATTGTACACATTGCCAGGAAAAAATCCATTTTGCTCCCAGGGGTGTAAATTAATGGATTCAGCCCAGGAAAAGGACCTGGGCACGGTTCAATCAGCTCCCTGAGGGCTTTCTCTCGGTGTAGGGGTCTGATCAAAAATGCAAATAAGATCTTAGGAGGGGTAAGGGGTTGGAAAGGATGAAAAGTAAAAAGAAAAATCTAACAGTCGTGATGTGRGTAGTTCTTCCTTCTCCAAATACAATATCAAATATTRACTTGTGSTCCCCAAAATTGTCTTGTGATYCTTCTGGGTGCAGTGAAGATGGTGMCCAGGGGCTGGAAGTGCCCTGTCAGGACAGAGTGCCTGGCTGGCTTTGCCAGGACGAGATTCACCAGCCCTGGAGCAGAGGAACTGAAGCTCTGCCTCTGCCAAAAGCGTGGGGATGTGAAGCAGCTGCCTCTGAGCTCCACATCGAGGGCAGTCACAGCCTGAGCTCTTCCCCTCCTGGGTGGCTGTGGTGGCTGCAGGGGCAGCAATAGGTGTCAGCAAGGATTTATCCTTCCCCCTGCCCTCTCTGGTGATTTGCTGACTCCGTTTTGGATCTCTTTTGCATCTTTTGAAGCTCGCAGAGCTGCTGGGACAGTCTGACCCCGTGCCCTGGCACCATTCTCGTGGTGTGGGGTTTGGTGTAACTGCTCCCATGGGCTGGGTCACGCTGCTCACTGCATTTCCAGGTGGGATAACCCATTTTTCCTGCTGGRCAGGGAATGTGGATGAGCTTTTTGCTGTCTCCTAATGCTGTATTTATGGGACTGTTATTCTTTGGTGGCAGGGCCCCAGTCTGTCTGTGCTGCTCCTTCTGTCTCCTCCTTTGGCACATTTTTTTTGCTGTGATTTCTGCTCTTCTTACCCAACTTTTCAGCTTGCCAGAGCTGTGTGAGGAAACGTCTCGTGGTGGGCTGTGTTTTGGGGAAGAGATGGGGGACTCACAGCCAAAGGTGGAGGTTGTGGTGCCCTAAAAAGCTTTGGTTCCTTCAGCTCTGTAAAAAATGGGTCCTTTCTGCATCTCAGCTGGAGCAGCCAARCCCAGGGCACCCTTGTGGTTCTGAACTGGCCCTGCCTCAGTTCTCCAGCTGCACAAGAATAATTCCACTCTCTGGCAGGGCTGCTCTCGGGCAAATGAATGTTTGCAAACCGCTCGGATACTGCCRTAATAAATGCTGTGAAAGCCCAGGAGAAAATTAATAGCTCATTATTTAGCCCAGGACTTCAATGGCGTGCCATGCCCAGGACACAGGGCTACATATTGAAGGATGGGGAKAAAGAAAAATATTGAATAGCTGCTCATTAGGAGAGCACTATCCATCTGCTGYACGAAAGGGGCTTTTTCCTGCAGGAAAAAAAGTGCTCCATGATCTTATTATTGCACYGTGTGTTGTGATGCACCTGTACAAGGGGACTTGGGCTGGGGTTATCCGGATTCTGGCATTTTTCAAGTGCTCGGCTGCGAGCTGAGCTCTCTTCTAACGCCGGGGTTGGCTTTAATTTACAGCAAAGAGRTAAAAATGCCAGTAGATGGCACTCCAGAATATGGCCCGCCACTGCTGGCTCGGGGAGACCGATGAAATGTGGTGCTGTGTGCCACAAATGGCTTCCCTCTCCCTGCTGCCTCCTCTGCCACCTTTTTCTGGCTCGAGGTTGGTGCTGGGAGCAAAGGAAAAAAAACAAGTGGGAGAAGCAGCAGACGTTGTTTAGGTGGTCTCCGTGCTCTGCTTTGATCTCAGTTTTGTTCCTGCCCTTTGGGTTTRAATTACTTGTCTGGAAACCCCGGGCTCTGCTCTCTCCTCAGCTGACCCCTTTTTTACGCTTTGCTTACAGCTTGTCTGTAAAAYGAGACGAGAACTTAATTTGAAAGCTGTAGTTAATTGACCTAAATAAGCTAAGAACCTTCTGTTGGCTTTAATRTACAAAAAAAACCTGCACAACCCTGGCTCTTCTTGAACATACTGTGGAGCAGAGTGGTTTTCCTGGTGCATTTTCAAGCTGCTGCTGTTTCCTCACAGGGGTTTGTGGTGCGGGATTGTCTGGAGAGCCCTGCCCTGGGGAAGCTGTGGTGCTCAGAGCTGATGGGCAAGAGATGGGGAAGGCAGCAGCAGCCTGGAACAGCTCAGCTCGGCTGTGAGAGGCAGATCAGGGCCATGAGTCTAAACCAGGAAAGGGTCTGGCTGCAGGCTGATGGAGGAAAGCAAATCCTCGAGCTGCAGGAAAGCAAATCCTCGAGCTGCAGCAAGGTCTCTTCACATCTGCTTTGGTACCTGGAGGTGACTGTGAAGAGGCAGCATCAGGAGCTTTGCCAAAATCCCCAAATCCCACACCCACTGCCTCCCTCTGCCCGCTGGGAGGGGAATTTTGTGATACAGGGATATTCAGGGAGTGTCAGGCCTGGCTGCCCCTTCATCAACCTTGCCTTTGCCCACTGACTGAATTGTCTCTCAAGTGTTTTTTTTCAATAACTCCTGGAATGATCTTCTCCATAATTCCAGCGGGCGCTGATGTGAGACTGACAGCCCTGTAATTACCAGGGTTTGCATTCCTGCCCTCTTTGGAGAACTGGAACGGCGTTTGCCAGCTTCCAGTTGGCTGGGGCTGCTCTGGGCTCCCAGGACCATTGGTGGGTAACTGTGAGGGGGCTCACAACCACATCAGCCAGCTCCTTCTGTCCCCTGGGATTGATCCCCTTATCAGCCCCCATTGTCTCCAATGAATTCAGTCACAGCAGCAAATCCTGCACAATTCCAAACTCACTTGGACCTTATCACTCCCTGAGCCAGGATCCTGGGGGCATAAAGAGAGAGGWGAAGGGGTTAAATGTCTCTGCTTCATCTCCATCCCTTTTTGTGAGGTGACCAAAAAGGTTTGGAGGGGTTTGGAGGGAAAGGAGGCACAGGGCTGAGAGGGGTCCTGGGGGTGCCTTGAGCAGAAATGTCAGAGGGATCACTTCAAACCTGCACTCTGCAGGGAAATGTGGCCCAGSACTGGCACCTGTAGCTGCAGGGGGACGTGTCCCTGCCCTGGTGACTGARACAATGCCAGCCCATGGCAGCAGAGGGGAAATGGCTGGCCGGGGACRGCCCTGAGCCAGCAGAAGGAAACAGATGTTCCCCACTACATTTACTCTCTAAGTGAGAGCACAACAGATGCAAAACAGCATTAAAATGGCAGCAAGGCTGTAAATACAGCTCCTAATGACTGCACCAGGTAACGGCAGTCACARCAATCCACGCTTCTCCCAAGGATGCTCCCCGAGCTGGTGGGATGTATAAAACCTCTTTAAAAAAGGGGATTTGTTGGGTTTTTCCTTTCCCTTTAACGGCACAGGGATAAACTTGCTCACTTAGGGTGGCAAGGGGAGCGTCACAGCCTCCCTGCCTGGTGTATCTTTGGCACATGGTGCTGAGAATAACCCAGGAGATGGGAACAGATCATCAAACACGGAGATTTGGGGATGGGGAGAGGTGGGTGGAGGAAGCCGYGAGCAGGAAGGGAAAGGAAGGAGCAGCAGTGAAGAGCTCTGAGAGACAGCCTGAGTGACAGAGGCAGAAAATAGCTCTGAGCTGGGTGGCCCCAGCTGACTTCTTGGAAGTTACAGCGTTTGCTGTGGAGAGGAGCAATTTGGGATTCTCTGGGCTCAGTCAATGCCTGAGTCACCTTGGTGGGGATGTAGTAAAAGTTAATTGATGGGAATATTCCCCCCGGTTCTCTGCTAACCACGCTGTTCCCCAGGCTGCTCTGGGGYTTGGAACAGCTGAGCACACACTCAGCATCCCTGACACCTTCACAGCACTGGAGTTTTCCCCTGCACATTCTGGGCTCTCCCTCTTTACCATTTAGGACATGCAAATACAAAGGAGTTGGGTTTGTTGTTAATTTTTTTTCTAAAACAGGAATAATTATTTTTTTCAGGCCTGACTTGGTTTGGAGGGATTGCTAAAGACCTGTTGTGTCACAATACTGTCATTTTTAAGGTGAAAAGGCCTTTCCAAAGTGGCTGACACGGCCACTGGAGGGTTGTGGCTGCCCAGGTGGGCCTTGGAGTCACAGCTGGTGGGTGCTTGGGGTTGGGATTTCCTGGGGCTGGGTGTTGGCTGCTGGATATTCAGCATTAGCATCATCCTGCTGGGGCTTGTGGAGAGCCCTGAGCCAGCCTGGGTGTGCAGCAAAGCCCTGGGGAGGAGATGTGCACGARCATGGACACACCTGTGCCAGCTTCTGAAAGAGCTGCTGGTGATTCCTGCAGGGCTGGGCAGGTTCYGTGGAAAAATACGGATTGCAGCAAGATGTCTGGAGTCTGGAGGGAGAGGAAAACGCATTTCCTTCTCTCCCTTCCTGTAAATGCTCCTCCAGCTTCGTTACTCTCTCTGCCGTTGGTGGGGATGATGTGTGGGCACCGAAGTGAGAACCTTCATGTCCCACAGGCAAGTGAGAAGAGCAGTGCCTGCCTGGGGTTTATTTTGGATGCTCTCCTGTATCACAGATATTCCTGGAGCAGCCGATGCTCAGCTTTTCCTCYGGCTGCCTTGCCCACCCACCTTTGTGTGGAGCAGAAAGAGCCTGGCTGAGCCTCAGGGGGGTGTGGGGAAGGCAGGGGACACCCAGAGCCTGTCCTGGTCCTGGCAGGGACGTGGCACAGCCCCTCAGAGCAGTGAGGAGCAGGGATGTGTCACAAACCAGCACTGCCACAAACCAGGAAGCAAAAATCCCCTCCCTCCTCTCCCCTCCCAATCAAATTAAGAGCAGAGAGCAGCAGAAAGTGCATTAACTAATCAAACTGTGGTTTCAAATTGATTATTGCAAATTGCCAACCGTAACAACCCTCCTAATGGCAGCGATTTAAAAATAAAAAATAAAAATAAAAAAAAAATACAATAAAAATAGAGCTTCTGCTGCAGGCACTGGGCTAACCCTGTCCTTGCTGGTGGCTGCACATCCTGACCCTCCTGCAGGGCTCACTGGAGACTTCCACCAGCCCCTGATCCGGGCTCTGTGGGAGCAGCTGCTTGGCTGGCTGCTGTTTCTCTCCTTGCTCCGTGTCCTGGCAGGGCTGGGGGCAGTGGGAGCCTCGCTGGCAGCCCTGGTTTTTGGTGCCCAGATGCTGGCAGCAGCCCTGTGCACATTCCCAGCGGTTTCCCTGGCAACCAAGTCATGCTGCCAGCAGCCTGCAGTGCCAGGGAATCAAACAAGATGACACTACAGCTCCTCAAGAAGAAGAAAAAAAATATAAAAACAACATGCCAGGAGAACACCAACAACCTGTGTCCTCTTTTCTACAGCCTCTTCTTCCTCAKCTCCCAGCCTCTGTTGGTTATGGTTTGTCCAGGGAGAAGCAGGAAGCACTTGGAAGGATTTCAGTCTGCTCAGGAAGATGCTGGCAGGATGGGAAGTGGCTCCTGTGTAAGCTGGGCTCAGGACCCAAATTTTGGACAGGCTCCTCCATTCCCTGGCTCTTCCAAAGACAYGAGCCCCTACAGAGGTCATTAAAAGTAACTCTGAAGGCACAACATGACTGATAACAAAAAATTAAATAATTTAGATCTGTTTTCCTGTTTTTGAAGGGTATTTATAGATAAACCCTTGAGTAACATGCATGGCCTTCCTACCTGGAGCAGTGCAGAGGTGAGGGAAGGGCATTTTTTAGATCCACTCCTGGATACAACTGAGTGTGTAGGGATTGGAAATATTGGAAAGTGGGATGGAGATCTCCATAGTGGAACCTTGTTCCAAATAACACCTGCAGGGCTGGGTGTGTGCGGACACTTGCAGAGATGCTTTTTCCAGGTGAAAATAGCGTTGGGGATTGTTTTGTTTCTTAGGTCACACTGTTTTGGGGGGGTTTTTTTCTCCTTTTTTTCTTCTTTTTTTCTTCTTTTTTTCTTCTTTTTTTCTTCTTTTTTTTCTTATTTTTTTCTTATTTTCTGGAGTCTTGTTTGTCTGACTTTGCCCAGCCCCGTGTTCCTTTTCTGAACTGCTTGGACAATTCCTGCAGATCTCACAGCACATTTTGCTTGTGCACCTCATTTCCTGGTGAAGCAAGACAAGACTTTCCTTACATTATAAACTGCTGTTTTGTGTAATATTGTCTTGGTTTGAAAAGACAGGTGTCTGCTAGGGGAACGCTGGTGCTCTCCCTTTGCCATGGAGACTGCAAACCCCCCTCCCACTAAATTATTATAAATTTGAAATTAAGGGGCTTTCAGGTAAAAAAGATGTGGGAATGGGAATAACAGGGTTTTTTTACTAATATATATATATATTTATCTAACAAAACAAAACAAAAGCCAAATCTAACCCCCAACAAATATAAAACTTCTAATCTCTATGAGAATCTCCTCCAAGGCAGCTACACCTCCAGGAGCAAAACCTCAAAATTCCTTTCTCTGGGAGACACGAGGCAAAACTGCAGAGCTCCTTGGCTGCACATGGTGAGTAAAGCATGTGCTCACCCCATTTGTTTATCTGCAGCAGTTTTGCCTGCACAGATCAAAACACTCCAGTGGCAGAGTTGTGTTTGGGAACACAGCTCCTGCTTCCCTTTGCTGCTGGTRCCTTTGTTTATACCTAATTGGCTTTATTAGCCCAGCAGCTCATCATCATGAGCACTTGTCCCAGGTTGCCCGATACCTGTGCTCCCCCACTGGGGTCAGATTTAATCACCATCTCCCTCTGATTGCCATGAACACGGGCTGACCTGGCAGTTGGAGAGGTTTTATCMCTGCTCTCCAGGGAGTTTGTCCCTCTGCCTCGGGAGCACCCGGCGAATGTCAAGGAGATAATTTCTATGGAGAAGCTTATCCTGTTTGTGCAGGACGAGKCTTGGCACTATAGAGTTACCAGGTGAGGTTGTGTTTGTCTCTGGGTGAGCAGAGTGTTTCTGAGGTGGGCAGAACATTGCTGCCCTTGTCTGCTGCTGCTGGGAGGGTCCCATCCTCCTTTCCTTGTCTCTCTTCCCTTCTCAGCCAGGAGGAGGGAATGGCATCTCCCCAAGCAAGGCAAATGGATGGGTTTGGTGACTCTCTTCCAGGGTCAATCGTCTCTTCCAGGTGATTCTCCCAATTGTGTCCCATCAGAAGTTGTCACTTCCTTGTCACACGTGAGCTGTGTCCTGCCTCCYCCAGCTCCCTGCCCTTGGGAGAGAGCAAAAGGCCTGATTTGTGAGGAGCAGCTGCTCCTGGAAGAATGGCAATGCCATCCCTGCTTCTTTTTTTCCTATTTCTTGTGTTCTTTTCCTTGTGTGGCTGTAGAGAGACGGGGGGGGGGGAAAGAAGTGAAGGAAAAGAGAAAAGATTAAGTGAAAAATCTGAAATAATAAATACAAGTTTCTCTGAGTGTACAGGGAAGTATAGAAAATATTGACAAAAAATTTTAAATAGTGGTTTACTCTGAATACAGAAACCAAAACCAGCATCTTCATACAGTCTGTGGTATTTTTTCTGGGTTTCTCCCAGCTCCATTAAAACCTCAATAACATACAGGAGTCTATGAAAGATTTCCAAGATGAAACCAAGTTTGGCCATTATCACAAATGGCTCTTTGGTGGGCTGTGTGAGAGCAGTGAATGGTCTCGCTGTGGTTCTTATGGAAACACGCCTGAATTACAAACCTGGGATCCCTGCTGGCCCCACAGCAGGGCTGCCAGATGTGCAGGGAGCCAGGGCTGTGCCTGACYCTCCTGCCCTGAGCCACCCCCCTGTCTCAGGACCAATTCTGCCCCATGCCCCAAGCAGGCAGCACCCCTGCAGTCCTTTTCTGGGGTTAATTCCCGTTTTATTTCTGGGAATCCTCRGGGAAGTCTGAGCTGTGGCCACTCCTGCTGCTCCCACAGAGCTCTCCTGGGAGCTGGGGCCCAGCAGCTTTCATCTGTGCTCACACCAGGCTGTCACCATGGATTTTTTAAGCCTGCACATCTCTTCCCCACGCAGAGAAGGGCTGGKGAGTGCAGCATTTCTGGCAGCCTTTGCTCCCTCGTGCCTGTGTTGAGTGGATCAAGTGCTAAAGGTTCCCTTCGAGCTGGTGATGGGACCTCCCAGCAAAACCTCAGCAATCCTTAACCCTCCTCCCCAGAGCCAGGATTCAAAGCCCACTTGTCTTTCTATGGATTGAAGAGATCCCAAATGGATCTCTGGGATTTATTGATTCTCAAAGAGAGTCTTTCCAATCTACAAGACCAATCCCTCTGTCACTTTGCCTACAAAGAGAAGATGGGAGAGCCAAATTTAGAGCTGAGAACGAGGCTTCTCTATGGGACAGCAACAAAACCAACTCTGCCTCTTGGAAGTGAAAAAAGAGAGGCAGCAAAAGAAGAGATTTGCTGGGATCTGGCAGTTTATACTGTCATTTTCTTTGGTCTATTGCCAAACAGCCACAGTCTGTGCTTGGGGAAAACACGGGGATGAGTCAGGTTTTCTGCTCTCAGGTTGTTACAGGCACTTCTTGCAGGCTCTAATTTGGACTCTGCTCAGTGGATTGGAGTGCTCAGCTCCCCAGTATCCCACTGCCCGTGGGAGGAACAGGTCTTTGGCCACAGGGCCACCTCCACACAGCCAAGGCTCATCAGAGAGGGGAAGTTAAAATCTCTCCCTTGGCTGACATCAGAAGAGCTGCCCATCACTGAGTCAAAGGAGCAGCCAAATTCCCCTGCTGAACCCCTCAGGAGGGGTTTGGGTCAGTGGCAGGGGCTGTGCCATGCCCGTGTGGCTCTTGGCATGCCTGGTTGTGGTGCAAGGAGCAGGGGATGAGGCTGCCCAAGGTTGTGCCACATCCCAAAATCCTCCATCCAAAATCCCTGCCCAGGGCCTGTCTGCAGCCCTGCTGCTGCTGCTGTCCCTTTCAGGAGCAAAGTCAAGGGGAATACAGTCCAGGAGGGATTGCTCAGTGCTTTTTTTTGTGAACCCCTCAGCCAGCAAGGCTGCCTRAGAAATGCAGCCTCACGCCTGGGTCACCCTGCTGCATTCAGGGCATGTTGGGCACAGCTGCTGCTCTTCTGCATTGTCACCTCCACGGGCTCTGCAGGGGTCAGTGCCCACCCTTGTGAGGAGGGAGGTGCTGTCCRAGCCTTGTTCTGACAGCTGCTGCAGAGCCTTTTGTGGTTTAGGTGATTCTTTTCTTGCTAAGAAGGAGGAATTTTTTTATTTTTAATTTTTTTTTTTTACTACTTTCCCTGTTCCATTTTAATGGTAACCAGCTGGTAGAAGGGATAACGTGGACCTGTAAGGATGCTGGGTTGTTTGCCTGTTAGAAATCCTTATGGAAAGCTCCCTGAGTAAATATCCTTGTAAATTTGGGGAGCACAAGGAGCTCTGTGTGCTCTGTGCCCCCCCAAAATCCACAGGGCTCTGCATGTCTGCAGCTGTGCTGCCTGCTCTGAGCAAGGGAGCCAAACCTGAGCCCGGGTGGAAATTTTCCAGACTTTTTCATCTCTTGCTCATGAAGTTTTGATGAGCAGATTGTGATCCAAAGAGCTGCTGTTCTCTGCACCACGCAGMAAGTCAATGGACAAGGACAAAGTTCCTGCCTGGCCAACCTGCTCAGAAAAAAAATTCCTTTTGTGCTTTCTCTGAGCTTTTCTGTTCTGTATCTACCACTGTAGCTGCTGTGGGTAGAAATAGGAAATTATCTCATACAGAGCATGATGAAAAATAAAAATAAAAGGAAGGGAGGAAAAAAAAAAAGTTTCATTTCTGTGTTCCCAGCAGAGAACTTCATCTGGCATATTTTACTGCAAACAGCAATTCCAGTGGACTTACAAAAAAATAATTTTCTGAGCTTAGTTTCTGCTAAAAAGCAGGTCTGAATGCAAGCTGGTTTTTTTAATTAACTAGGTGGTTTGTAATCAATTCCACCCTGCCAGGGACCAAAGTGGCTGATTCAGTGCCATGATTATGAAAATCCTAGCAGGAAAATGTCTCTATACCCAGACAAAAGAATCCCCCACAAACAAGTCCTCGTGTCCAAAGCTAATTTGAATGTTAAACACAAAAGATATTAAGAGGGTTTGTGCTTTTTTTTTTTGTGTTTTACTTTTATTTGGACACTTGTGCTGCTTAACTCTGCAACTACCTGTTTGTTRTGGGGCTGAATTAAGCCCTGCTGCATTCGTTAGCATAGACAAGAGCTTAGTAATACAATCAGGCACTAATGCATTCATTTTCTACTTGACTGCTCATTCATTGAGATGTTAGTACATAGGCAGAATATGATCAGGGTGACTGTGGGATGAACTAATCAATTCATAATGAATAATCCAAAAATACAGATGTCCTCGGCGCAGACTGAATTCTGCAAGAGCTGGGGGAGAGCAGCTGGAGGAGGCAGCAAGGGAGGGRTGTTCAGCCCTGAGCTGCCACCACCTCAYACCCCCCAAAAAAMCMMMAAAAAAGGGGGCAGAGCTCRCTGGGAGCCAGTTCAAAAGCTGCAAACTGGAGGAGCCTTGAGCTGCACGGATCTGGTGACCTTCAGTGGAGCTGCAGAGATCTTTATTTGCTGCTAGGGGAGACCTGCCAGGSTTTCCTCAATGACAGCCACTCCTTTCTGTTTGCCTCTCCCCATCCCAGGCCCTGCCAGGAATTTGTCATCTGTTGTTTTGTTGTTTTTTTTAATTTTGTTTTCTGGTTCTGAGCACCTTGCTCTCACTGTTTTCTCCTGAACTCCTCTCTGGGGAGTTAATTATTACAGACAGCTCTGTGTAATCCTCCTGGCTGCACCCAGGMAAGCTGAGCTGTGGCCAGAATCCATTTTCAGCTGGGGCAGCACAGACACTTGTGCAGCAATCAGGGTGCAGGTCGTTGTGTCTCAAGTGACAGCAGAGCTTTGGGAAGSCACTTTCCAAACTGCTTTGGCAGCTCCCATCCAGCTTCCTGAAAATGCTGTGGTGATGGGAGTGAGCATTGTCCCTTTATCAGCACTTTCCAGAAGATGTGGAGAGCAGAGAGGGCTGGGTGATGTCCTGCAGCTGATCCAGGAATAAAGGAGCTTTTTTTCCTGTGCCCCTGAATCCTGGCTGCCTCTTTGTGGGAGTCCCCTGCTCCTGCAGGAGAGTTGAAGGCAACTTTTAGAGTAAGGCTGGATGAATTATTTGCCTTATTGTTTGTTTGCAGATTTTCATCCCTCTTCTTTGCAGGCCCTGAACTTCCCCTCCACACTCAGTGCTGCTGGTGGTGCTTTCTCACATTTGGACTAGAAAATTCTCCTTTTTTTCAGCACCTYTTAAAGACAAGAAGGTTACCTGGGTTACTCTGACTGGAAGTGGATGTGACTGGAGACATTTCCCTTCCTGAGTCGTGGATTTCCTTTGGAACAGCCAAGATTTGGGTCTGTGCCTCACAGACAGCTCCCAATTCTTACACCCAGCAGTGCTACTCCCCAGTCTGTCAGAGCAGGGATGTGGCAGCAGGTGAACCCCTGCCTTTGTTCCAAAACAAACCAGAATTTGCTCTGGGAGTGGCTTTTGATGGCCAGGAGCAGCTCAGTGGTGCTGGTGTGGAATGGTTCCTGCTGGCAGGGATGGCTGTGGGTGCTGGTGAGGGGGTTGATGTCCCTGTGATCATCCCCAAAGTGATGTGTGGGGCTGCCCTGTGTGTCACACCCATCACAGTGTGAGCACTGCACTCCTGGGCTGCTCTCCTAGAGGACTGAGTGGATAAAATTATCCACCTGAGGCATGAACACACTCYRATAYSATGCTTCCTTCACCTTAAACCRAAAGATTTGCAAGYAAATTCCAAGAAAAACTGAAATGCAGGGGTTCATCCCTTCTGAGGCTGCAAGGTCAGGGGAAYTGAGGGCTCAAGGAGAGAGAGATTCAGTGCAAAAAGGGAAATTCAGCCAKGGCTGTGTGTGCATCCCCACGCCTGTGCCTCTGTGTGTGGGATTTTTCCTTCCCCTTCCTTCACCACCCTGTGTTCTTTATTGTCTCTCGCAGGTAGATCACTCATTGCCATAAATTTCCTTATCTCTAGTGCTTTTCCAATTAYGGATAACAACAGGAAAGCAGTCATTGGTTTCCAAAAGGTCATCAAGATATAGGGCCCGATTGGGGAGGGGATGACTTATGGAGTTGGCTTGTATAAATCTGGGCAAGTTTTATGCACAAGTCAGGCACGAAATGTAAGTGAGATTCATAAAAAACAGAGATTTACACGGGCTTCAGTTAGCAGGAATCAAAATGGTTATGAAAATTTCCYGTTCCCTCTCTGCCTGTAAGCTTTAAATGTGTTTTTCCAAGTGCCYGTGGCACTGGGGAAGGGCTGTGCTGCCCCTCTGGGACCAGTGCCTGGCCAGAGGATGAGCAGGGAGCAGAGGAGTGGTGAATAACAGCTTCTCCCACACCTTGCCAATCATCCAGAGGTGACCTCCTCCACGCAGCAGAGGGAATTTGGTTCCATCTGAGTGTTGGCAGTGACAGCTGGGGCAGAGCCACTCCTCAGGTGACATCAGCATTGTTGCTGCTGTCTCTCCTTGCACCCACTGCACATCTGTGCACATCACTCATGGAGTCTGTCAGCTTTGTGTGGTGTCACAGACTGGAGATTCCTGGTTTTCCATCAGGTGCCAGGCTCTGGAGAGCCTTGGAGCCCTGGGGGCTGCGAGCAGAGGAGGCACTTGAGTGCTGAGCTGTGGCACAGTGACATCCCCCAAGGGCTGTTTGCCTCTCACACGTGCTGGCAGTGTCCAKCACCTCTGTGACACAGCCACCACTGCTGTCAGGGACACGAGGTGACAGTGCCTGCCTGTGGCAGTGCCTTCTGAGCAGTCCCAGCAGTGTGGAACTGCCTCACCCTGAGGGGTGCAGCCCACCAGAACAGGGAAATGCCTCTCCTGTTTTGTGTCCTGACTTGTCCCACAGAAATCAGGTCCACCTGCYCCCCTCTGCTGCTGACCTGCCTCTCCTTGGCTTTTCTTCTGCTTGCAGGAGTTCAAAGGATGCCAAAGTGTGAGCATTTTCATGGAAGGTCTCCTGMAAACCATGCACTCCCAAGCTGTGCCTTTTTCAGACGTGTGGATTTTCCTCTTTTCGACAAAAATGCCACCTAGGCACAATTCCCAAAGCAGCTGACGTGGCCAGTGGCTGGGAGCGAGGTGAGCAACCAGAGGTTTTGGCAGCTCTGACACCCAAACGTGATGTGACAACACAGCACATCTGTCTGCCCCTTGAAACGGCCTCCAAACCCCAAAAAACTGCATCCAAACCCCAAAAAACTGCATCCAAACCCCAAAAATATACATCCAACCCCCAAAAACTGCCTCCAAACCCCCAAAAAACTGCCTTCAAACCCCAAAAAACTGCTTTCAAACCCCCAAAAACTGCGTCCAAGCACAAAATGTGATTCAGAGTCAGTACAGGGGGGCTGAAAGCAAATAAAAAGGTGTTGGGAGCTGCCGTGAGCCACTTAACCCCCTGGCTAATGCACAAAGTCGTCTCTGTCACAGCTGTCTGAACAATACATTCGCCAATTAAGTTAATTCAATCAAATCCCCTGCATCCAACAGAAAGGGCAGAGCAAATCCAGGTGAGGGAGGGAGAGCAGAGCCAAAATTCCCCTCTGTGCCACACCAGAGCAGAACAAAGGGAGAGTGTGTGTATATAAATATTTATGAATAATTGCACTGCGGAACCACAGCATAATTGCCAACTCCAAAGCTGGTCCCTGGGACGTGTCCTCCCCACCTGGGAAGGGATTGGGGTGACTGGGGGGACCAGCAGACGCTGTGCTGGGGGCATCACTGCCACTCCAGTGGCTCAAATAAAGAAAGGAGGTGCTGGAGGCTTGCTGCTCTGCTCAGGGAGGTGATGCCACTCCTGGCTGGCTGAAATGTGGAGATGCCAGCGTCCATCTCCAGCCTGGAAGGCACAGGGGTGGTTGTGAACATAGGTGGCCACCAGCACTGTTGAATTCCTGTGTTTCTCAGCGTTGAGGCTCTCCAGGTTCCTCCAGGTGTGTTTTTAGGCCCGGCATCCACACAGAGATGTGCCCATGGGGTGTGGCACAAGTTTCACCAGCCACTGGCAGATCCAAGCACCCAAAGGAGTCCCAAAAGAAAGGAGGAAGATGGGAATGTGCAGGATGTCAGAGCTGTGCCTGTTCCAGGGGGRATGTTCAATGATTTGCTGCAGCCACTCCTTTGGAAGCACAGCACAGCTTGCTGTGATGGAAGAACCAAACGAAGCTCTCCTTCCTTGGCCTGTTCAAGCCTGCTGGGGTGGCCCAARGTCTGCCTAAAGGAGGATGTGATGCAGYCCCGAGGTGGGAGAGGTGGCTGGGGGCACTGMTGATTAAGCTGGGCTCTGCCAGGCTGGGTTGCAATTCGGCTCCTGCCAGGGTAAACCAATCCAGAGCCTTGTGGGGGTCACAGCCAAAYGCAGGAGATCCAACCTCATGCAAATAAAAGAGTTTGTAGGAGCGCTGCCGGTTGGAGCATCCCTGGGGTTTCTGTCCCATCCCCTCCAGGAGAGAAAAATTCAGTCCCTTTCTCTCTCTCTCCCTTTTTTCTTTTTTAATTTTTAATTTTTTTTTTGCCTTTCTCCGCCGCTTTCGGGGCTTGTTGGCAGGACAAAGGATGGCAGCTGAGCCGAGCTGCCTGTCCCGGATTGACACCCGGTGGATGCGGGCGCTGCAATCACCRCCAGGAGCATTTATCACCTCCTCAGGAGCAGGTGTCTGACCTGAGACGGCAAAAGCGCCGAGTGGCGGCAGGAAGGCAGCAAATAGATAAGGTGTCATCSTTTCAGCACGATTTTTCTCTCTTTAATGTTCCCCTAGATTATGGGAAACAATCATGGGATGGGGGACGCCGGTGTTTTATGGTGTCAGAAGGGTTTAAGGTTTTAGGTGTAAAGAAAAAGGTTATTTTGGATCTTGCTGTGTTATGGGGCATTTTTAGGACACRCTAAGTTGGSTTTTTTTTTTTCAATTTATTTACTTGAGTCAGGAAAGATAAATGGGAGTCTGGATCCGAGTGCTTGTATCCAAAGGAAATTAAAAGAAACACAGTTCTCTTGAACTTGGCCTCCACTTAGGGCAGAAAAAATGACACAGAAATGACCCTTCTTAGATTAAAGAACTGCTCACGCCTCGGAGGAGGTGGTAGAAATTAGTCTGTAAAAACCTTCCCTTCTCATATTGCACTGAGCCAGAAGGTTGTTATTGATAGAGGGAAGGAAGGAAGGAAGGAAGGAAGGAAGGAAGGAAGGAAGGAAGGAAGGAAGGAAGGAAGGAAGGAAGGAAGGAAGGAAGGAAGGAAGGA
>CADDXX010000432.1:112091-127199 GCA_902810485.1 Alauda arvensis | reverse complement strand
TTTTTTGTTTTTTTTTTTTGACCTCTGGCATTGCTGGAAACTTCCAGATGAGATGGGATAACGATGCCAACAGTGGAAAAACCTTGCTTTAATGAGTGCAGTACACAGGTACTGCTTTGGTCCCGGGGCTGACTGCAGAAGAACCACGTAAGGAGCTGTTTGGTGCTCAYGGGGCTCAAATAGCTGGTTCCAAAGTTGATATAATCAGAGAATAAAAGAAGATTGGGTGTTGTAGGTTAAGCTGTTGTAAATTAAAGCAGCACTGCTGAGCCCGTTGCAGTTGTTCTGGGTTATTGCAAATGTAAGTGAGAGGAGTTGACTCTGTTTTTCCAGCAGTGATGGGTCGGAAAATTCTGTTTTCTGGTGCGGGAGTCAAAGTGAGCAGGGCAATTCGGTCTTCATAAAACAGAATATTTCCTGTCAGGGTCTTTCTCTGTGTACCGTGAGCCAGGCAGACCTGTTGTCCTCTTACGAGCTGCAAATTACCCAGGCAAATGTAATTACCCATCCTTTGTTATTAGCGTGCAGTTGGAAGCTTCAAGCAATCGTCCCTTCCTCGGTATTTCAAAGCTCACTCGCAAGATGCATCCTTGATATTGAACACAATGAGATGTCCTTTTTTTTTTTTTTTTTTTTTAAATTCAATTAAACATTTGCCTACTGTGACTCTTTATTCACTGCAAATTGTCTCTGTAAATAATCTTCATCAAAAGTCAGAACCAATCCCCATTAGTTGTTTAGATTAATTAATGAGTCCCCCTGGAGCCACCCAAATGAATTCAATTTAAACGTCAACAACTTGGCTATGGAGTTTCCCAGGTTGGCATTAAGACAATATTAAACCTGCAATAAGTCACATTTAAAATGTTAATTCAAAGAAGCTCTCCATTTAGAGCATTTAATTAAATCCTTAAATAAACTGCATGGGCTCAATACCAGATGGTTCTGCATTTTCATTGCAGCAGAGAGCCTTGAAGTCATTGAGGGAAGTAATATTGGAGGCATGGTGAAGATAACCAGGATATATAGTGTAATAAAATCTAATCTTGTTTCCAGCAGGGAGATTCAGTGTATGTACACAACCTAGGCTAAAATTGTAAGTTAATTACATTAACCCCAGTGTACTCTGGTATCTGAGCAGCCAGAGATGAAATTAGTCTTTTTCCTATCATAAGATTCTTTTCAACTTCACTATATTAATTTTTAGCCAAATACTTACTCATAAGGAAAATTGAAGTTAATGTAACCAAAGACAAAGTAATGCAGTCTTAATATTCTGAAGGGATTATGGAGGGCCGTGAAAATACACTTTGCAAATGTCACTCACTTTGAATGGATTTGTGGTGGGAAGGTGGGGGAAAAAGAATTATGGCTGTGATCCACACCATGCTGGGGTTTAATAAAAGCCATGAGTTAAGAAATTTGGGCCTTGGGAAAAAAAAAAAAAAGCTAAAAAAAAAGAGGAAAAGAGATAAATACCTCTGTCCAAATGCCCAAATTGCCAAGACATGGTGAGTGTCCCCCTCTGCCAGGTGACAGATCCTTGAAATCAAGCTGAAATTCAGGGAGGTGATTTGGGTTAGGACACCTCATTCAAACACCTGCATGTTTGGGGATTTTCTGGTCCTTGTTGCAAGGAATTTCCTTTTACATCACCTAATTGCATGGCAAAAGTTTCTGCAAACAAGTMAGGGCAGACCATTTTCCCTTGGCAGAAATCAAAATCATATTGGGACAATAAAGTGGGGTATTCTTTTTGTTTACTTAAAAAGTTGCTTTTGTGATGAGTCTTTGGGTGCCAGTGGGATGTTCCAAAGTTGTCCTCCAGTTTCTCTCCTGCCTCTAAACCCAGTCCCTTTCCCAGTTGCCTCCCTGGGTGCTTGATGCAGCCTCCTGGAACAGCTCCAGGAGCAGATCATCCCTCTGGGTCTCAGCTCCAGGGCTGGAAGCCACCACGAGAAAATTCAGTCTGTTCCCTCCCTGCCAGCTGTGAGCCAGGGCTGTTGTTGATGAAGCTGGGGCAGAGGGAATCACTTTTTCTGTTAATATTCAAGAATCTGCAATTCGAATTTCCAAAAATATGGGTTTCTGCCTGTTGGGTAATRCAATGCACCAGGGAGGAGGAATTACTTTGGTGTTTGGCAGGGCAGATTTGCACAGTTTGGGCTTTGCTGGGGGAGCCCAGAGAGGCACCTGAGCCACAACAGCAGCACAAATTTCCTGTGTGGGGGCACAAAGGACCAGAGCTGGTGAGGAGTGGCCTGAGCCTGTCCCTGCTGGGGCTGAAAGGAGCCAGAAATGTCCCTTCAAAACACTGGCACAGGGTGGCCTGAGAGGCTGTGGATGCCCCATCCCTGCAAACATTCAAGGCCAGGGAATGGGATAATAATTTGGATAAGGCTCTTGAGCAACGTGGTCTCGTGGAAGGTGTCCCTGCTCATGGCAGGAGGTTAGACTGGAGGTTAAAGTCCCTCCCAGCCCCCATTCTGTGATTTTAACTCTCCATCCCGTCCCTGCCCCATCCCAGCCCATGCTGCTGGGGTGGCCTGGCCTCGTGCCCACGTTCCTTTCCTGTTGTCACAGCTCTGGGTGACGCTGGTGGCAGCCGGGCTCTGCCCCCCAGGATGTGGTCACCCTCCTGCAGCCAGCCCAGCTCTCTGTGCTGTGCCTGGGGGATGGGGACACCAAGGCTTTGCTGCTTTGGTGACCCTGAGGTGCCCCCAGCATTGMAAGGAGGGCTGCAATGAACCCCTCTGGTGCAGCTCCTCGTGCTCAGAGCCACTTCCCTGATGGCGCTGAAATAACACACAGCAAATTATTCTGCATAACTCAAAGAAGTTAAGAAAACCCCAATAAGAAAACCCCAAATTTCCTCCTGCAGCCCCGCCTGTGTTCTCCTCCTCCCTTCCCACCAAACTGGAGCTGTTTGGTGACCTGAAAGCAGCTGGGGACAGGGGGTGACCCAGCCTTGTGGCACTGCCCGCAGAGCCCCAGCCCTGGGGGAGCTGCAGCCCCTCTGCTGTGTGGGGTCACTGCAGGGTCAGGGGGGACAGGGGCTGATTTGGCTCTAAAATGGGCCAAGTTCCACGCTGGGCTCATTTACCCACACGTGTAGGATGTCAGATGAATTTGTCAAACTTTCCATCTCTTTGCTCAGAGAAGCCTCAAACACTCAGGAATTCCCCCAAACTTTGACTGTCACGAAAAGCCGCTGCAGTTTAACACCCAGACAATTTCAGAATCACTAAAACGGAAAGTTTGTGACTGCAGTGCTGTCCCCACTCAGYCCCTGGAAATGAGGCCAGAGCATGGAGGCTGCTTTGGGAGGGATCCCCTGGAGGATCAGCTTTGCTCTTGGTGTGTGTCACTCCCCACCAGGGAATGCATCAGAAAGCACTGGTGAATTTTACCTGTTTTCTTGCCTTCTCAGATTGTTTGCTTTGATTTTTATTTTATTATTTTATTTTATTTTATTTTATTTTATTTTATTTTATTTTATTTTATTTTATTTCATTTTATTTCATTTTAATCTGAGGGTTACTTCTTGATCATGCACATCCTGGTTTCAACTGGGATAAAGTTGATTTTCTTCTTAGCTGGTGCAGGGCTGTGTTTTGAATTTAGCATGAGGACAGTGCTGATAACACTCTGCTTGCCCTGCAGTGCTCACCTGAATTCAACAATTTATCAGTGTCCTGAGCTTTGCCAGTGAGGAGCTGCACACAAAGCTGGGAGGGACGTGGCCAGGACAACTGACCCAAAGTGGCCAAAGGGATATTCCAGGCCATGGGAAGTTGTGCCCAGTGCATAAATTAAGGGGAGTTGGCTGGGAGTTCCCAATTGCTGCTCAGGGATGGGCTGGACATCATTCAGGGGGTGATGAGCAGTTTTATTGTGCCTCACTTGTTTCCCTTGGGTCTTATTCCTCTCCCCCTCCTTTTCATTATAATTATCATTGTCATTTTTATCATTAATATTATTATTATATTTTATTTTGTTTCAGTTATCAAACCAAGAGAAGAAAAGCGTGAGACTGACTTGGTTGTAGGGATTGGTCATTCCCAGCCTGGTTTTATTTATTACCCAGTGAAGAATCATTCAATGTTGGGCAGTTGTTAAAGAGGTGTTAAAGACAAATCCTTGCCCATCCTCACCTGGTGCCTTGGCACCCTCCCCTTCGTGCTTGCCCTGTGTTGGCTCTGCTGCATTTTGCTTTCCATGCCTTGCTTTGTGCCCTGGGGCTTCATTCAGCCACCCGAGGCTGTGGGGACACAAAGCCACTGAGGAGCAGAAAATAACCCCACAGTGATGCTCCCATCTTTGGAGAGCTGTTTCCTTGGTAACACAAAGTTCTGGCAGTGTGGCTGCTCTGGGATTGCCCTGCCCTGCCCTGGAATGCCCTCTCCGGGCTGAGAGGGGGAATGCTGCCCAGAGGCCACGGGAAACACCGCTGCTGGTCCAGACCTGGGCTGGGAAGCAAAAGGATGAGCTGGTGCAGCTGCTGGTACATTAAAAAAAAAAAAAAATAGAGTTATTTTTCCTTTTATGAGTCCAGCTCTGTCCAATTCCTCCCTGCCAGAGCTGTCACTTTGAGCCCTCTCTCCTCCAGGTCCCTGCCACGGGACACACGTGCCAAACGTGTGCCAAACGTGTGCCAAAGTGTGCCAAAGTGTGCCAAAGTGTGCCAAAGTGTGCCAGCACATTGGAAGAGGACCTGCAGCCCCACTCACGGTGCTGTCTGGAGGCCTGAAGAGCTGGCAAAGCTCTGCCTTTCCTCACACCCCTTTGGAGTGTCAAAAACCCACCCAGCCCTGSAGCCTCAGCTCTGATTAACGAGCTATTGTGCATCTGGCCGTGCCTTTTCCAGCTCTGCTTGACCCCTGTGCCTCCTTCCCCCCACGTGGAGCCGCCCCGGGTTTTGGGGMGCTTTTTTGGGATTTCATCCAGCTGCTATTTACCTGCAATTTCCTCTGTTTGACTCCAGCGATCCTGTTTGTCCTTTCCTCCCGGCTCACCCTCCGTCCTGCCGCTCCCCTTGCTCTATGAAGTGCTAGGACAGATTATATTTAAAGCCTCTTTTATTTCTCCAGGGCTCGCTGGGCAAGGATTTATGAGTGTCTTAATTCCACAGTACTTGAGGCAGGGGAGTGCCTGCCTGCTCCTTGGTGGCCAGAATGACTTCTGGTTTGGGTTTTTTCTAGTTATTGGTCTTCAGGACATAAATTTTTTAAATTAATCATGCAAAAGAATCCATGTGCTGCAAAAGAATCCATGTGCCCACAATGCTGCTCCCAAATCACCAAATACAGAGGTCCCACATGAATGAAGACCCCTGCAGAATCACTCTGTCCCATTCCCTCACCTCCAAACAGCACTGAGGATAAAATACTAATAAAATTCCAGCTTTTCAGCCTAGCTGTGCCTCTGTCAACAGGATTTCATTGGTGCAAGGGTAGGGACAGGCTGGCACAGTAAATTCAGTCCCCAAGTCACTTCTGCTGGCCACCCAGCTCACCAGGCACGGATTTCGTGGGAGTTCCCAGGCTTTCCTCGTGGCTTTCCTCACTCCTTAAATGAAGCCCCCTGATGCTGATGATAAAGGATTGCTGTGGGTGTGGAATAATCACGTATGATTGGTTTTTTTCACGTAGGTGAGCTTTAAAGTCATTTCAAACAAAGCAAAAGAGAGCAGATCTTGCCTGTTGRACACTCGGCTGCCCCACGGTGCTGTTATTTGTGGGAGGGGTTTGGAAGCGTTTTGCTGGCTCAGTTCTTTCCTTGGAGAAGTCCATGGCAAAGCTCTGCTTGCCCCCAGAGCTCACCATGAGCCGTTGTTTGGTCTCGCTGAAAATCCCCCCTTGTGGGTCAAGCCAGGGTGTCTCGCTGCTGTGTCCTGGCTCTTCCCTAAACAAAACCCATCCTGAACTATTGATAGTAAATAAATATTTTAGCAAAGGCGGTTTTTGATGCTTTGACTTTTTCCTTTCCCCCCATCCCCGCTGCATTCTTCTAAAACGAAGTAGCAGAAAAATGGCAGAGAAATCCATATTCAGCCAATTTTTCCCTCGGAGTGGTCACAAGGAGCAATCCTGCTCTCCTCATTCACAAAGAGGTCCCACAGCTCGTGGAGGGAGCTCTGTGGGACGTCCAGAGGCAAATGGAAAAAAGTGGAGAGCATCATTCGTGCGGGGCTCGGGGGTGGCACCGCCTCGCTTTGCATCCTTGTGTGCTCAGCTCCAAATGAGATGTAAACCGGAGATTCTCATCACCTGTGGTCATTAAATGCCTTATGGCATTTTTCACAAGGCTGGGGGGATCTCGGTGAAATCCCAACTCGATTAATTAGACCCTGCTTTCCTCGAGTTCTTCCTGTGCTTGTGAGGAGGCGCCGCGCCTCTCCCCCCTCCCTGCCTTGTCAATTAGAGCCGGGGCTTGTTAGCTGATTTATTATCTGTTTCCTTTCTAAAGAGGCTCAGAGGTGGTTTTGTCAGCGCTGAACGAAGTACAGAGTAAATAGTTTGTATACTGGAGCGCTGTGCTTAGGAAGGACTTTGGGAGATCTGTGGATGAAAATGTCTCGTGTGCTGCTTTTTTTTTTCCACTTAATGAGGGCAAGCATTGCAAACATATCAAAGGTATCAACCACCGAGCTCTGACTCCACCTGTGGCTGGAAAAAACAGCCCAGGAACTCATCTCTAAGATGTGGCTGACTTGTCAGCTTTCTTTTTGTCCTCCTGTGCTTGCATCCTCCTTCATGTGTGTGGTGGCAGGTAACGCCAGGCTCCCAGGGACAGAGCTCAAAGGGTTCTGCCCAGCGTGCTGGAAATGGTGAATGGGACCTGCARCAACATCAAAGACCTCCTGGTGTTGCCTAAAGGTTCCTGCACAACAATTCTGGGGCTCTCCAGAAAGTTTAGCACACGGTTCTGTTAAAGAAAAGAAATGAAAATTCTTGAAGTTGAAGGTAAAAGTGGCAATTCTTGCTGTGGTAGTGGTGTGGCAGGTGTGGAATGCCCTGTCCTAAGCAGAACGTGGTTCTGTTTTGGAATGGGAAATTGGAGCACTCGCCCTGGGGCCAGTGCCAGCTGCCCCTGGGGGATTCTGCTCCTGCAGAGCTCCCAACTGCACAGCAGCAGGGAAATGGTGATGCTGATGTGGGGAATGCCAGCTCTGGGCTGCACCCTTCCCTCCAGACCACTCTTCAAGTCCATGAAACACACGGATCTGTGGCCACCTTCCCTCATTTCCATCAATGCTCCTGTGCTTGCACGTGTTCCCCCAGAGAAAAGAAATTTTATTTCTGGGTTTTTCTCTTGCACCTGTCATGAACTTCCTTATGCTGGACTTGCTGCTTTGCTCCGTGGGCCAGAACAGAAGCGAGGTTTTAGTTTGTTGAAAGGGAGAAAACACCTCAGAGCGTGTGCTGGGTGAGCAGGCTGTGCCCAGCTCCTCCCAAAGCCTGGGACACAGGATTTTTCACAGAAATTCACAGAAATTCTAGGTTGGAAGAGACCTTTAAGATCAGAGTCCAACCCATGTTCTAACACCTCAACTCGATCATGGCACCAAGTGCCACATCCAGGCTTTTTTTAAACACATCCAGGGATGGTGCCTCCACCACCTCCCTGGGCAGATCATTCCAGTATTTGGGGCAGCCTCAGGGGCTGCAGGGAGGGTCTGGCAGGGCTGACCCACACCTGAGAGCAGTTTGGGGTCCTGGTGCTCATCCTGGGCACCCTGGCAAGGGCAGGCTCTCCACATGCTTGTGACATGTCAAGCACAGCTCAGCTCTGGTAGCTTCTCCCACCTTTGACTAATTGCTGACCTGACATCTTTCTGATAGTGACCTTGTTTCAGCTAGTAATTCAAATATCTTTCAGTGTCAGAAATAATAAGTGCCACAGTGAGATGAACAAGCAGAGCTTAAGTTGAACACAGATTAATGGGGTTTTAATATTCCTAATTTAATCACTCCTTTCTGTCTGAATGTGTGCAACATGATGTAGCAGCTAATTATTTTTTTAACCATGATGAGGATCTTTCCTAATCATTTTTATATTTAACATGAATGAAGGGAGGGCAGTGATTAATGAGGGAATAAATCTTACGAAACAGAAGCAAGCACATGATCAGTTAAAAATACAGCTGTCTGATTATTTTTTTTTCCCTTTCCCTGTACTGCAAATACTTAACCAGCTGCACCTTCAGTGAGCTGTCTTCAGCCCTGAAGAAAGACCTGAAACTTTGCTTATCCCTCCAGTGCTTCTGTTGGCATCTCTCTGCGTGATCATCTTCGTGATGAATGCAGAATTATTTTTCTTAAAAAAAAAAAAAAATTGCCCCACTAGATACATTAATGGTTGGATAGATGTCTTTTCAAATATTTGTTCCTGACAGGGTGTTTGGAATTGCAGATGAGAAGCAAACCAGCTCTCAGCATCTGTCTGTTGCTACTGTACATTTCCATTGTGTGAAGCAGAGACAAAGCCAGGCAATTCAAAGCTTAAGTGGATGCTCTTGAGATCTTTTATTTCCCCCACTCTTCCCTCCTTTTTTCCCACACTTGGCTGCATCTCTTCTGTCTGAAATCCCACTTTCCCTTCCATCCCTCAGTCCCAGCGTGCTGGTTTGAGGAGTCTGTCTTCTTCTCCCTGGCATTCCTCCCCACCCTCCCCCTCGAGCCCCTTTGTGCACCCCCTCTGCTTCAGGGGTTTTGCTGAGCTCTCAGGATGGCTCAGAGAGGAAGATTGGGATGATCAGAAGAGGTTTTTCCTCACGGTTGGAGTGCACCTCGATGGTGTCAGTGCGTGGCACTGCCTGCTCTCAGGGCTGCTGTCCCAGGGCTCTGTTGTCCCAGGGCTCTGTTGTTCCAGGGCTCTGTTGTCCCAAGGCTCTGTTGTCCCAGGACACATTTTTTGGGGCAGGATCACTGGAACTGGGCACTGCACCAGCTCTGCTGGAGCCCTTGCTCAGCCAGGCACTGGGGGCTTGGCAAACTCAGCCTTGGGCTGAGGACCTGGGGTTCACCCATGGGAATCTGTGAACCCAGCAGTGCTCCCTCTGCTCCCTGTGGCACAATCCAGAGGAGACTGGAGGGTTTCACTGGGATGGTTTGATGTTGGATGTGTGTTTTGGGGGTTCTTTTGGTGCTGTTTTGGATGTGCAARTGCTCCATTCAGCCCTGGCCAGAATTCACTGGGTTTCTCAGCAGTGTGAGGTCACTTTGGCTGTGTCTCTCCTCGCCAGCAGGGTTTTAAACACTGATCAAGGTGAGCTGTGCTGGCAGCTCCCCTCTAACCCTTCTGCAGATAGCAAAAATTACCTAATTGGCTAAAAAAGAAAGATAGGCTCAACTGCAGCTTCTGCTGCTCARCACCTTGTCATTCCCTCTTGGTGAGCAGAGAGCAGCCAAGCTCAGGGAATCTCTGTTTCAGCACCAGTGACACACTCCACTGGCTGGATGGATGTTTGGGAATTTTGGGATCCTGTCATGCAGTGCAGGCTCTGCCCTGGAGGGCTCTGGGCAGTGCAGAGGGGTAGGAGAATGTGAGGATTAAATAACAGCAAGCTGTACCAGTTCCTAAAATTACACAAAATTAGGTTTGGTTTTTTTTCTTTTTTCTGGCGAGGCACTTAATTAAAATTTTGCTCTTGCAGATCAGACCTGGTTCTTGCTGTGCAAATGTTACTCAGGCACMAGGAAAGCAGAGGGAAGATGGTTGTTTGCAGATCCAAGATCAGCAACGTGCCCTGGGAGCAGATGCTGGGGGATCCTGTGGATGTGCAGCAGAAAAGATCCTTTCTCTTGCTGGGGGAAGAGAGACTCAAATCAGGAGCACAATTCTTTCCAAATTATTTTTTTCCTAAGACTTTTTTTTTGGTGAAGTTTCCTCAGCCACTTTCTGCAGCATTGCAAATGACAGTGGCATAATTACATTTGTCTTCCAAACTGCCTTTCCTTGAGGGCAAGCTCCACTTTGGCCTTGATTCGATTGTGTACTTTTAATCTCCAAGAAAAGCTAATGCATGAGTATTCATTACACAATTGCATTTTTCTATGGTCAACATTCCCCTCTTATAATTACAGGTTCCAGCTGGATGTCATTTCTTTTCCCTCTCCTTCAGCTCCCTCACAGCACAGGCGTCTCCTGCTCCTGGAGCTTCCCTGCATTCATGTAATAAATAAATAATCACACCTTTTCTGCTGTCAAAGCTGAAARCATGCACAGCTGTGTGCCACAAGATACACTGGGACTGCAAGGTACAACATTTCTTAATTAGACTGACCTGAGGTTGTTGGGTTTTTGTTTTTTTTTCTTTCCCTTTTTCTATTTTTTATTTTTTTTCAAAGCAGCTTCATTAGCTCAGGAGCTTAATTGCAAATGACTAGACAAGCTCTGCTCGTGGTTATTGGGAAAGGTTAGAGTATTTCTCACTGGGGATTAGATCCTGGGAGACGTTTTGCAGCTTGATTTTGTGGGGAAGGTTTTAGGTGTGCTCAGAGCATCTTAGCACTGGGCTCAGAATTAGCAAAATAATTAGAAGTTCAAAGCAGAGAGGGGGGCTGGGGCAAAGCCCAGCCAACCTTTTTGATCTTGAGAAGCCACACTGCAAAATCCACACGGAATTGGGAGAAACAGGCCGTGGAAAGTGAGCTCTGCAGGCAGAACTGGGGGCTGCCAGCTTTGCTGTGTTAGAGGATGGGCAGTGGACAAAGCCAGGCTGGGCTGTGGCAGCAGCTCAGCAAACTCCCCCAGGCTCTGCTGAGCAGCTCCCTCCAGCTGTGGGGGTCCATGGGGGTCCCAGCACAGCTCTACAGCAATGTGCTCCCTGCTGGAGGACGTGGTGGGGGTACCTGATGGCCTCTGTCACTGGGTGTGTGTCACAGGGTTTGCTGATGGCAGCTCTGGAGTGATATTGCTTTGATTGGCATCACTAAGGCAGGAAATTCCCAGCTTCCCTGTGTTTTGGGGTGTCTCCCTTGGCCTCGTGCAGGAGTCACCCTGCCACAGGACTCTTCAAGGAAAGGGAGCATCACAGGGAGAGGTTTCCCTGTTCCTATGAGATGTTAAATAGGTGAGGCCGTTCCCTGCCACACAGGGGGTCCTGGGGATCAGAGAAATTAGAACAAGGTTACTTTGTGGTGACCAGTCCTTTTGTGCTTTGTACCTGCTGCTGGTTGTGCAGCCCCATCCCTGGAAGTGTCCAAGGCTTGGAGGACAGGGCTTGGAGCAAGCTGGGATAGTGGAAAACATCTCAGCCCATGTGGAACGAGATCATCTTTACAGCCCCTTCCCASCCAAACCCCTGCATGATTCCACGGCATCAGAAACATTTCAARGAGCTGTATTCAAGTGGATTTTGTGATGGGTTTTCAGCTGCACAAAGCAAGGTTTGGGTGTCTGCTGACCCTCACTGCCCCTTCCATCCCCACCCTGCCCTGGGTGTKTGGGTGTGGGGAGGAGCTGTGCTGGGSRCTTGCAGCAAGGAGGAAGCAAGGATGGGAGGCTTTGGGAGGCAGCAGCTGTAAAAGTGTGCTGAGAACCGTGCAGGGAACACAGCAAAGAGCTCCAACACCCCCTGCACTGCCCAGCCTGTGCCCAGAGCAGCCTCTCCCAGTGCCACCCCTGGGGACAGGAGCTGCAGTGCCCATCCCCACTGCCCCCTGTCCTCTTGCAGAACCTCACAAGGCTCCTGCTGGGATGGAGCACGTTATGTTTGTGTCCTGGCAGCTGCAATGTCACCAAGCTCTTCATGACCCTCTGCAAAACCAACCACAAAAACAATTTTGAATCCCCATCAKCCAGAGTGGTGTCTGTGCTGTTTGTCTGAAGGCAAAGAGGAGCTGTGACCTTATTTCTCCCCTCCCTCAGTCTTTTGGCTCCCAGGCTGTGAGAAGGCCCCAGTAATTCGTGTCCTTTATTGGTCCATGCCAGGAGAAAAGAGGGGTTTGAGTTGCTTGTGTGACACCCGAGTTSTGCTGCACAACAAACACACTCGAGAGGCTGTGTCGGATGGAACCCACTCGAAAGGAGAGCATTCAGGTAAGGAAATGAAGGGCTGCAGGGCTCAGCTGTGCAAGAGGAAAATAATTAGGGCATGTTTATCTCATGCTCAAGCCTGCAGAGGTGAAAAGCAAGGGATGGCAGGGCTGCTTCAGAGGGAGCTGGGAGTGGGGAGGGCAAGACAGAAAGGACCTGACAAGGGAGTGAATTAAACTTCTCCAAAAGACTGGGATCATTGGGATAAATCCCCCCTCCCTSCCTGTTTCTGCTCTAATGGAGGATGAGCTCTGCTTTGCTGGCTTTGCTTTTCAAGGTCTCAGAACTTGTTGTTTTCAAAAGGTTAAAGCCCTCGAGCTGCTGAGGGAGGGGAACACTCTTTAAAAGATGCCAGGTGAAGAACATCTAGATTTCTAGGGGTTTCAGTTTTGCTCATATGAAAGGGAAAAATAGATTCCAAATGTGAAATAAACCTTTGGTTCTCTTATTTTCCTTCCTTTTTTTTTTTTTTTTTTTTTTTTTTTTTTTTTTTTTTTAAACACAGCTGAGTTCTGCCTCCTGCCTCCCCCCAAATATGAAAATCTGAATGCACATATGGTTGAGCTGGGGTAAAGCAGCTCCAGGGAGCCATGGACAGTCCCAGTCCTGTCCCAGGTCAGGGGATGGAGATTGCACCAGAGCAAAGGAGCAATGGGACATGAACTAAAGGAGGGTGAGCAGTGGGACATGGGGCTCTGCCTCTTCCCCTCCCCACTGACCCAGAGAGGAGTGTGCAGTTTGCAGCAGCTCTTGCTCAGATCAGGACACTTGGCNCACCAGAGCAAAGGAGCTGGAGCAGTGGGACATGAACTAAAGGAGGGTGAGCAGTGGGACATGGCACTCTGCCTCTTCCCCTCCCCACCGACCCAGAGAGGAGCGTGGAGTTTGCAGCAGCTCCTGCTCACATCAGGACACTTGGCACATCTTCCTCTGTGCTGTTTGCTCTCGAGCTGCCTCTTCTTTCTGGGCTTCAGACCTGGCTTTCCTGATTGACACAGGCACAGATCAGAGCAAACACAGCCCTTGCCAGTCTYGCAGCTCTGATTCAGTGGCAGAACCCCAGGGAAAATATTTGCAATCCAGGCTGTGCCACAAATCYCCTGAAGGATCTGTGGTCTCTCTCTTTCTCCTTGCTTTTGCCCCTCAGGGTTTCACATCCCTCCTGCCCCCAAAATGTGCTGGGGCAGGTGGTTCCTCTCTGGCACCTCATGGCTTTGGTCTTTGCWGGTCCCTGTGCTTGCAGAGGGGTGCAGGGAGAGGAGCTGGCTGCCCAAAGCAGGATTGCTGCTGTGTGGGCAGTGTCCATCACATCCATGGCCGCTGACAACTGCTGGGGCCAGGGGAAGTGTGACAACGTGTGACAAACGCCTGCCCAGCCCAGATGGGGCTGTCCAGAGGCTGCCCTGGGTGAAAAGCTGGAAGCTGGCACTGCTGTGAGTTTGGAATTGTGGTTACTCCTCTCTTTGGATAACACTGACAAGGTGAAGAGGAGGAGGGGATGGGATTTTCAGCTCGAGGGATTGTACCCTGCTTCTGGAGACTTTTGCTTTGTCTCCTCCTCAGGAAACAGAGATTTCAAGCCCAGCTCTGGGGTTCTGCCTCTTCCCCACTGCTTCCTGGGCAATAAAAGCAGAACTGGGTGTCTCTTCATTTGCACAGCTCACCTTATTTTTGGGGGGGGACCAAAAAGATAATCTATTTAATCCTACCACATCCTCCGTGAGACGCAGCTTCCTACATCAGCTCTGTGCCCCTGAGGGTAAAGAATTATTCGAGGCATCAAGCCTGACCTGGATTTTGTGTGATGTGATCGCATCCAGAGCATGGAAATCCATGCGATCAAATGGCAAATCTCTGAGCCTTGGCAGATATGCCTCCTGCTCTGCAGAACTSTGTTGCCATGGCTACATCTCAGTGTGAGCGTTTCCCTCCTTATCCCGACGTCTTTTTTCTTCTGCCAGGGCTGCTGCCTTGTGCTCAAAGCCCACCCTGCCATGGGCTGGGCACGGGGGCAGTGGGGAGGGGGTGACAAACGCACCCCATGTCTGGATCTGCAGTGGGGGAATTGGTGCCAGGGACTCCTGAAATGGGGAAAAAAAAATGAGCACAAGCAAAGGCTTGAAACACCTGTCAAAAATGCTGCTTCTGTTTGTGACTGGAGGASAAAGTGAAAAGCAGAAGGGAGGGGAAACCTGAGCTCTGCCCTTGGTGRTGGCTCCTCTCTCTCCCTGCACCAAAGGGGTGACAGTCACCTGCCACCTAAAGGCAGCTCGAGATTCAGAGGTGAAAGCCACTGAAGGAACATTTGGGGCTGTTACACTCGTGTGTAGGAGAGCTGCTCCTCTGTCACGCTACAGTGGTTGTGGGTTTCTGTCACAAAAATGYGTTTCCAGGCTGTAAAGCAGAAATAGAGGAGCACTGCCAGAGTAATGGGGTGTGTTCAGGGGATGTCACTGCCAAAGGGGCCTGGGTTCCCCTTGGCTGAGCATGAAAACTTCCTCTGGGACCCAGAGCATGGATGTCAGGGTTGGAAAGGCCAGGGTGGCTCCTGGCTGGGGAGAACAAGAGCTCCCAGTGCTGTACTGGGAGGAGACAGTGGTGTTCCCAATGCTCTGCTTAAAACAACTGGAAGCAAAACTCAGCATCTTCATAGGATGTTTATAATGGCAGGTTGATCCCTGTTTGGTTCTAGGGTCCGAATTTTCCAAGCCATCCCCACTGAGCATGTGTTATCCCATTGGTTAGGAAAGAGAAATTAATACATTCACTGGCCAAAGGAATTGTGCACAGGGGAAAAATCAGGCTGCCCCTGGTTAAACCCTACTAACTGCATTTTAAACTGCCCTRTCCTGTGCCACACGTGCCTCATCCACCCTGCATGTGCCACCAGCTGCCCATATTTTGTCAGGCAGCTCCTTTCAGTTCTAGGGAAAGCTCATGGCCTTGCACCAGTAGCTGCTCGTGCTGCAGCAGGAGGGGAAAGGCTCTGCATGGGGAATCTGTGCTTCAAGAAGCTGCTTTGGGCATAATTGTCCCTCAGAAGGGTGTCCCTAACCCTGATCTATG
>CADDXX010000432.1:101463-111521 GCA_902810485.1 Alauda arvensis | reverse complement strand
CCCCTTGGTGTGCACAACCAGCGTTTCAGGGCTGGGGATGGAAGTTCCTCAGCATCAAGGATGAAAGAAATACAGGAGAGCACTTTGGGGAGTTAAGATAAATTTGTTTCCCTCTGCTCCCCAGATTTCTGGAGCTTCTCCTGAAATCCAGAAGGGAGGCAGAAAAGATGTGTGTTTTCTTCCTCCTCTGCTTTTAATTGTGTATTCCAACGAGAAACTGCAACACAGGCACTTATTAAAGTTGCCTTGTGCTGCCAGACTTGCTGTGTTTGATAGAAACCCCAGAAAATCCCCTGAACCGCAACGTGGGAATCCAATTCTTTTCAGTTGATGAGACTGTAAACACATTTCCTTGGATTTGCAAGAGCCATAGCAGGAGTTTCAATCATATGAATAAAGCAAAAAGAATATCTGATAGGGAATATTCCTGCTTTGCATATTCAAAACTTGCAGCCTTATTCTTAGGCAGCATCTTTTTCAAAGGAATGAGCCATAAAGAGGCAAAGATGCATTGCCCAGGGGATTTAGGCAAAGAGCCTCCAAAATTAGCACAGTAGGGGGGTTGTTCTCTCCATCAGATTTAAAATGTCCAAGTCAGATACCGGATTGGGAGCCCAGGTGCCACTGCTGGTGGTGTCTCTGTGTTCAGCTCTGCTCCCAGTTCAAGGCTCAGTGAACAGAGGGTTCTTCAAAATTTAGCTTAAAGCAGCCTTGGGCTGGGGTGAAGGGTCTGTGTGTGCTCTTGGGGGTAACCTCGAGGGGAACTCTGCTGTTCTTCTTGAGCTGAGCCCCCAAATTCTGGTCCTTCCCATTTCACTCGAACTGGGGGCATTTCCCTCTCAAGCAATCTGTCCTGGTGGCTTCAGTAGAAGAGGGCTCTAAATATAAAAATAATCTGGCCCATGGTGTTTGCTGTTGAATGAGAAATCCCATCACACAAGATACTCAATGCTTTTTTTTTTCCCTCTCTCTTTGAACCCTAAAAACAATTGGCAGCAGCTGATTCTATAAATGAATCCTGTCTTGGTGAGAAAGTTCTTCTATTTCTGAGGTAATTTTCCTGTCTCTTGTGTTCATGTTCCTTYACCAGCTGGCCTTGCAGAGTCCCTGTGTGGCTGGTTGAAAAACGTGTCTACTTACACTTCCCTTCTCTGTGCCCTTTGGGAATGCTTTGTTAAAAACAACCCTTTTCCAGACTTTCACCAATTTTCCTGGTCAAAGCCCATTCCAAAAGCAAAGCTCTCATCTCACTTTCCCAGAACTTCATGCAAACAAACACCAACTCAGCTTTTTGTTTATCTGCACGCAGAAATCTGCAGCAATCTGACAACRAGTCAAAATATTTCCCTTTCCCAGCACCGTGGCAAGTCCTGATGAGAGTTCTGTTCATCCCACCAAGACAACGAGCAGGGAGCAGCGTGAGGAAGCCTGGCTGCTGCTGTGATAACTCCTCCCCAGCTGAAGCCTCTCTCCTATCTTGCYTTGCCACTGAAATGCTGACTTCAAGGCCCGCTGGTATCTCTTGCCTTTGCTGTCCAAAACTCCTTAATGTGCAGGAAAATTGCACGTATGCAAATCTGGGGGGTGATAAGCRGCCAGGCTGGCCCCGTGGTTGATCCCCTGGCATTTTTGGCTCCCTCCCTCCACCAGCTCTGCCCGTGCCACCCCTCCGGAATCCGCTGGATCGGAGCATCTCACAAAGCCCTAAATGGGAGATAGTAGCATTTCTGATCTCATTTTCCACTATTTCAGCTGTGCCATAATCTATTTACCACACAATTTGTGTCACTTTGATAAGCGGCTGCTTCAAGACTGCATTTATTAAAATCAAGAGCAAGGGAGAGCTTTCAAGTCTCTCAAGTGTTGTAATAAATGTTTGAAATTAGTCATTACAGTGTTTGCCATGGTTCATATCATGGACTCTATCTAAATGACAAATGATCACAGCCTGGACATGCACTTTTTTTTTTATTATTATTTTTTGGTGGTGAATTTGCAGTGGGATGGGATAAGGTTGGGATAACCCAACCCAAAACTTCCCCAGTTGGAGCAGGATGGAAGGGAGGAGTGGAGAAGAGAGGAGATTTCACTGATAAACCTTACCAGAGGCTCAGGGCAATGGCTTTGAGCAGAGAAGGGCTGGCTCAACTCTGACTTTTCCTGGCTAAAAATGAAATAAATCTGAAAAAGAGCCAAAAACCCCAAGAAGAGACCATGTAGATTTTAGCAGTGGGCTGGCACTGTGGTGGATCACACAAAGTTCAGCTCTTCCCCCASCCAACAGCTCCAGGATGGAAATTCACCTTTCTGCTCTGTTACAKCTTCTTCATGTGCTTGCCTGGCCACGGGATGTGCTGATGTGGTCATTTAATAATTAAAAAAAAAACCCTAAAAACCCCTCGAAATCAAATTAAAACCCTCTTTTCTCAGCACAGTTCTGGTGTGTGTGCATGTACATATCCACACACACATGGGCACAGACGTATTAAACACATACGGCACAGAAAAGAGACAATTATTAAGACAAATATTCTGTCTCAATTCATTTTGTTCTTCATTTTCCCATCAGGAATGTAATAGCTGAATTTATAGTGTTGAGCCTGGGCTATAAATTCCATTATTTTCAGTGACTATATCAATTACATCCCTGGAAAGGGACCCCCAAGGCAAGGGGAGGAAATTGGAGACAAAAATCTTCAGAAAGGAGGATGCAGGAGGTAGAGGGGAGAATCATCCCCTCCCYTATTTTATCCTTGCTCATTACCCATCAACCAGCACCTTGTCCCTACATAAAAGCCCGCTGAGCTCCCTGGTGCTCCCTGGCACCCAAGACAGAGCAACTCTGGTGACAAGTGTGTCACTGAGGGAATAATTGCAGCGCCACACACACAGGTGCTGACTCAAAATTAATGGTATTTATTTTAGAGGAATTCGATTGTCAGGGAAGGAAACAAAGAATCTTCTGGGGTTTTTTTCTTTTTTTTTTTTTTTAAAAAACTGAGCAAACTATTATTTTTTTTCTTTCTTTGAGCCGAAAACGAATTTTTTTTTAAAGCCTTCTTGCACTGGGACAGGCTTGGAAAAGGGAGAGCACAGTTTCAAAGAGCAGAGTGCTGAGATGAGAAGTTGTTTCTTTAGCAACTTTTTAAAGAGTTTTTACTATTCCCCCTTCTCTCTTAYTGCAGGTGATTGGGTTGGCTCGTTTTGTTTCAGTGGGGTTGGTTTTGTTTTCAGTGCCTCTCACCACGTCACAGGGCTGGCCTGGGAAAGGCAGAGCAGAAACCTCCCCTGTTAACACCCAGGAAAAGGAGCCTGTGCCAGGTGCTGAGGAGCTGGATGGTGCTGCAGACCCAATATGGGTTAAAACTTTGCCCAATATTTGCCAAGCTCAAACTTCTTAATGTTCCAGAAAAATATCTCGTTAATATTTCCACATGGCAGAGGCTGCTGGGCTTCCCTCTCACTGCAGAGCAGAGATGTGCAGGCTCCAGCTGTGTATTTATTTTCTGCACTTACCTCCGTGCCCATCTGATGACCCTCAGCATTGCTCCTTAGCTCCCCACCCAGAGGTTTACACCCCCAGTACATTTGTTAAATCCTTCTGTCATTAATGGCTGCATCACTTTAAACTGCTTCAATCTCCCTCCCTCCTTCACTGACTGTGCCTCTTCAAGTGACTTCCTTGGGCAGGAGGGATGAGGGTTGCCAGAGGTACCTTTCTCTGCTGGAAATGTTAAATGATGCCTCCTGGCCTCCTGTTGGTCTTCCAAGTGGTGAAATCCCCAGTGAGAAGCAGAAATCCCTGTTTATCCCCATCTCTGACCYTGGGAGATGGGAGAGCAAGTGCCTGGAGGAGGAGGAGGAGGAAGGAGGAGATTGTGTCCCTTGGAGACAGGAGGCTCAGGGAAGGGCAGCACAATCCTGAGACTTGTGCTCCAGCTCCTTCTCCAGCTCCATTCTCTCCTCTGGACATGYTCCAGCCCCTCAATGTCCTTCTTGCTGGGTCCACAACCCAGGTGAGGTGTCCTCACAGCACCCAGCATGGTGGGACAGTCACTGCTCTGGTCCTGTGGCCACGTGAGTGCTGGTACAAGATGTCACTGTCCTGCTTGGCCACCTGCCTGGGCATTATCCAGCTCTGACCCTGGCCCTGAGCTGTCCTGGTGTGRCCYGTGTCCCTCCCAGCTCTCTGCTGCCCTGGGCCCCTCTGCACCTTTCCATGTGTGTCTTTATTTTGTAGTCAAAGCACTAAAAATCATTGAAATAAGAAGAGTTATTTGGTTTCTCCATCCATAATTTCCTTCCTCCTCGTGCCGTGCCCTTCAGCTGCYGTTGAGACTTTCACCCATGTCACAGATTCCACTAAATCCTGTCTCCTCAAGCTTAGCTAATGACAAATGCTCTATGGAAATCTGGATGAAACCTGCTGCATCTCATTTGCCTAGGGAAAAAACCTCTCAAGGAAGGACAGCAGGTTGGGAGGGGTGTGGAATGTTGTGCTTGTGATAAATAGTGAACTTAATGAAGATTGCTGATGGACAGCATCGTGTGCTGGAGCCTTTTGTTTGCCCCAGTGGAAGATGGATGGTGGTATCCCAGTGTTTCCTCGGCGTCCCTGCCTTGCAGGATTGTCCACCCTGTCGTTCATCCCCCTGCTCCTGAGCAGGAGCTGCCAATTTGTGCCAATAGCAAYTCCCCTCCTCCCCCATTCCTCCTTTGAGGGAGTCGATCTGGAGATATTTTTTTAATACATTAGTTTATAATTAAAGGATATTGTATTAAGAGCATTAAGATACGACCTGCCTTACCTCCATAAATACTTTTTTTTTTTCTCCCCTACTTGCTGGGAAGGCTTTAAAAACATCCACTTGGAAATTCATGCAGATGATATTTAGACATGCAGATATGCACTCCTGTTTTGCATGAATGTTTGACCTTGGGCAGAGCTGTTCAGTGCAGGATGGATGTGTTGTGGCTGCATTTAATCATCTGAAGCAGAGATGAAGCCTTGAAAAACCACATAGACCCAATTCCCAATTCCCAGCCTCTGGATGGTAATGAACTTCTGAGAAATAGCTAATCAATAAATTGAACAAAAGACTCAGGCAGCTAAACCACTTTGTCAGGGCCTTAATTACAATTGCAGAAATAAATCGGGAGGGGGGTGGTGGTGGTGCTTGGGAGCCTTTGCCAGACAAAACGAACCCTTTACTCTCTCGAGGTAACCCTTTGCAAACTGAGCAGCCCGGCTGGGTGTGAGCACCGAGCCTTTGTGTGTGTGCTCACAGAGGGCTCTGAATGGGGAAAACCGCCCCAAAGGAGCTGCTGCAGGACAGGCTGGGCTGTCCCTCASCTCTGGAGCTGCTGCAGTGAGATTCTACTGGGCAGGAGTGATTCTGCTTGCCCCTTTCCACAGGGAGGGGATGGGGATGACCCAAAGCAGCAGGCCACGCCAGGGCAAGCTGGGGATGCTTCACCTGAAGATTTAGGGCYAGCTGCAGCCAGCAGGATCAGGAAGGACATCTGAGGACAGCCAGGAGAGGTGGGAGGCAGGCCAGGAGCCCGTGTCACCCCCTGTGCTGGCAGTGCCATCCCGTGCCAGCAGCAGGAGCGATGGAGCCGGGGCAGCCGGGGGCTGTCGGTGGAGCCCTCGGAGGCTGCCTCGGTCCTGGCTCAGTTCTAGCAGCAGGCACCTCACGTGCGTGTCTGCTGGCAGCACCTGCTGCAAAACAAAGGCACGGATCCGCGGGGATTGACTTGTAGACGTGGTTTTGCCTAAAGAAATATTGCAGAGTAACAGCGCGGGGCTGGCGTGTGTGTGTGCAGGAGGATGGGTGTGTGTGTGGGTGTGGGTGTGTGTGTGCAGGAGGGTGAGTGGGTGGGTGTGTGTGTGTGCAGGAGGATGGGTGTGTGTGTGGGTGTGGGGGTGTGTGTGTTTGGTGTGCCAGAGGCTCAGAGGGCACATGGTGATGGGTGAGAACGAAGCTCTGGAGGAGCTTTGAGGGGTAACTCAGTAGTTTGGGCTCCGTGGTGCTCAGTTCCTCTTTGGGGACCCAGGGAATTTGGGGATGCCCCAAAGGAGAGTGTTTTTTTGGGTGTTTATGTGGGACAGGACAGAATGGGACACATCTAAACCCTGAGCAAGGTGCAAGGGGATGGGTGGTGTCTCATGTGAGCTGCTTTTCACCCCTGCAGGGGAGCTGGTTGGTAACAGGCTCTGCCCTCCTCTTCCTCACCCTCCACACCCAAGGGCTTGGCAGAAAGGGGCTTTTTTTTTTTTTCCTTTTCCTAAACAAAAATCCCTTGAAAGACAGGGTTTTCTCTAGGGCTGCTCACTGCAGGTGTGTGGCTCAGGCTGCTGGGGATCCTCAGGGCTGAGCAGAGCTTGGCCACCTTCAACTGGAGGGCAGCCACCAGCTGCAAGAGCTCAGCGTGTACTGGGACCACAGCACCCCATCCTGCTGCTAAGGGTGCTGGGGATCCCCATCAAACAGCACCCCAGAGCCCAGGGGCTGTGCTGGGGGCACASTTKTGAGGCAGTGGTTGTGTCCAGCAGSATCRCTGTGATTCCCAGGATGATTCCAGGATTCCCCAGGCGATTCCAGGATTCCTCCAGGATGCAGTTATCCCCCAAAGCTGGGTGAGGACAGATCATTCTCCTGCTGGCAATGGGGCAGCTTCTGCTGGCCTGCAGCACTGAGAGACCTGGTTGTGTGGAAACGCTCTTGAACCTCTAAGAGATCTCCATGGCTGGGGGAAATGTGAATCAATTTTCATCTCAGAGCCCTCCCCTCAAACGCTCTCACCAGGGTTTGCAAAAGAACAAACCCCAAGTGACACAAACCCCATCTCATCTCCTGCTGTCAAACCCCGGCGTGTTTYAGGGTTTTTCTGGCTCGGGGCTTTGCTGAAGGAGCATTCAGCACTCCCTGCCAGCCTGGCTCCTGCTCCCTGCCTTTCCCACGGAGCCGGGGGATGGCTCTGTAATGAGGCAGCAGCGGCTGCCGGTGACACGGAGCTGCTGGCAATAACGATGGCTTTTCTGTGAGCTGCTCTGCCTTTGTGGCCAGGCTCTTCCCGCAGCAGCAGCAGATAAATCTCCATCTCGGCACAGCAGGAACGCTCCTGGCAGAGCAGTCCCCGGGACATGAGTGAGCTGCTGCTGTCGGCGCTGTGTTTACTGCACAGATAAAATATTTACAGCTCCATCTTTGCTGCGAGATGGGGCTCGTCCGGTGCTCACGAAGGTCAGAGGAAAGTCAGTAAAATTTATTGATGGTTTGTGGCACTTGTGTGCTGCAAAGCAAGGTTACAGTGCTGTGCACCCACGCTGGGCAGGCGGAGAGGGCTGCAGGGAGATGGGAGAGCAGCTCAGGGTGCATCACTGGCTCGGTCCCCCAAATCTCTGTGTTATTTTTAATTAAATGATAAGCTCCAAGTCGCAGAGCATGTGCAGGGCTCCTAACAGGCTGCAGYCCCACATCCCAGCAGCTGAGCAGAKGATGTTTTTTTGCTGTGCTGTTGCTGAGTCCCTCAGAGGGAGCAGGGTTTGTGTTTGGGGCTCTGTGTGCACCCGTGTTTGTGTGGGGAAGGCACCGGGCTCTGGTGGTGGCTCTGCTCCACACCACTGCCTCTCTCCTTTGAGGGCTATGAAGTGTTTATTTCTGAGCCACAGCTTTTCATTTAACRAGGAAGGCTGGAAGTCAGATCAATGAGAAACTCAGGGAGAAGCTGGGAATGAAGTGCTGCCTGTTCCCATCAGCTCCTGGGCCTGTTTATAACCTGATAATAGAAAGGTTTCTCTGTGATCTTATTCCTGAGAAGCTTGGAGTTGTGACCATGCCATAAAAACCCCCAGCAGCCTGGTGGCTGATGACACCCCATGCACACCAACGTGGGAAGGTAAAACTGGCCAGCAATTCCCATTGGGATGTGGCCACATCCCTGAAATYCCCTCTCTCCCTTTCCCTGACCTCAGCCCAGAGTGATCTGCTGGAAACCAAAGGAGTCTGTCTGATCTGCTGCTGGGGAGARGGAATCTTGAGAACATTTGACAAAGAACGCAGAGTTGAAATTAAATATCGTAATGATATAAAACAGTAAGCAGATCTGCTTGACAGCCTTGACAGCTATTTGTTATAGAAAACAGCGTTTATGATGTCAGTCCTATAAGGGAATGTGTTTGAATTAAAATAATTACAGCAGATAGTACAACAAAGACTCCCTGTAGTCAATCATCCTTCACAAATACACTGTGCAAAACCTTCCCAAATGAGTGAAGGGAACGTGGGGACTGCAGCCTGGCAAATAAATACCAATAAGAAGCTGCACTGCCAAGCCAAGAGGCTGATTTCAGTCATCAAAACTCCTTCTCTTTTCAACCCTAAGGGAGACAAATGAGGATTTTTACAATTATTGTTATTATTTTATATATTTGCCCTTTTATCTTCCACCTACTTCCAGATAGGGAACTGAAAATCTTTCTGGAAGGGATGCAAAGACTCTTTCAGCTTTTGGGATATTTCTTGTGTTCCTCCCCTCCATGTGTCCACTGTTTCATGTTTTCAAGGACATCACATTGATGAGTTYTCTGCTAAAAAAGAAATACCTGCAAAATGCCTTGCCTCAGTACCTGCACACCTCATGCAGCAGTTTCTTGTGGGCAGAGCTGGTCAGAGCAAGACAAAATCAAGATTTTTTTTTTAACAGTTCCAAATTTTGGGTATAAAATATTGACTTGCAGTTGTACAGGCTCTGCTTCAGCTCTTATCAGATGTGTGGGTTTCCTTCAGCTTGGGCAAAGTGATTCAATCACCTTCCAGGAGACTTGGGGATAGGGGGAAAACTTTGCTCTACACATTGAGGGGAAAAAAAGAAAACAAAGAAAACAAGAAAAAGCAGAATGCTGTGGTGTCCAGTGTCTGAAAATCTTACACTCAGCAGAACCCAAGCTTTGCCAAGGGAGGGGGATCCTGCTGCTCAGGATGCAACTCTGATTCTCCAATGAGGACAACACTTCTAATTGCAGCTTYCTATAGTTTTGAAATGATGCATTTTGCAATCTTCTCTGAGAAAYTTTGGCAYTGAACATCTGAAATCGGTGGAGATTTTGTYCTTGCCRAATACGCTTGAGCTTTGTGTGTTGTTTTTAACTGAGTTTTGGGATGCTCTGAGTAGTCATGGACGTGTATGTACCCTAAAACTGATCAGGGGCTCTTTCGCTGAAGAGTTGAGTCTAGCTTTGTTAAATCCCCCAAATTTACCCTTCCAACTTCTGGGTTGCATCATATGTAATTTGCTCAGCAAGGAGGCATCGGAGGTACTTTTTTTTCCCCTGGGAATTTCGAGTGTTTTGCAGGTTTGCAACCCCGGCACTTTTTGTCGGCGCTTCGGAGTTCCCGCAYAAAAAGCAATTACCATTCCTTTCTCTCCTTTCTTTTGTTCTGCTCGTGGCCAGCCTTTCCCAGCAGCTCAGGGAGCTCAGATCGGGGCTGCCCAGCTGCTGTTTTTACAGGTGTGCTGGGCTGGAGAGAGGGAGCGAACCAGGAGAGAACAAACGCGCCCTGAAAGGGGCAGAGATAACAYTGCATTGTTTTCCTTCTGCATTCCTCGCCCTTCAGTTCTTCCCAGGAAACGCTGTCCCTACCTCTCTTGCCTCTGCATGTCTCTTGCCAAATGTTCTCTTTATGGCTTAATCCTGATCTGGAGGTTTGACAAATGAAAAGAGACACCCAGAAAAAAAAATTAAAAATCGGTGCAGCCTTGTTTTTTCTRAGTGCTTTAAAGTGAGAGAGCTTCAAACAGTGGCCTGGGGCTCTTCTGGTGTTTTGGTAACCAAAAGGAGGGAGCCTGTCCCTCTTTCAGGCCAGAATTTGCGTGGGGACACCTGCAATGAGGAGTTTCCTCTCCTCCCCTGGAAGCTGGCAAGGTTGGCAATCTGCCTCCCATCTCAGCTCGGCAAAAAGCAGCAGAGAGATCCATAACCAGCAAAGATACCCTGCCTGGCTTTGCATTTCTTGGCTGCACACAATTCCAGTGAAACCCTCGATGCTCCTTGA
>CADDXX010000432.1:39122-101338 GCA_902810485.1 Alauda arvensis | reverse complement strand
TTTTTTTTGGTGCATAGTTTAATTACAGCGAGGCTGTGCACTGGCTCTCCATTAATAATACAGTAAATTTCAGCAGCAGATTAAATTTCTCTAAAGTAGTAAATTGCAGGGGAAAGTGGAGGGAAGTCATGGTGGAGGGAAATAAGTACATTACGGGCCCTTTATTAGATAGAAGCCCATGGCATCAGGCAGACGGGTTCTTACAAACACACACATATGAGAAAAACAGGGGCTGCATCAATCAGCTTATCAAAATCACTTAAAAGAAATGGGCTTCTGCTGAATGTGTGGAGTGCAATAAAACACCAGTGTAAGGCTGGACGTGTATTAACTGGCACAGAAAGATTAGGACATGTCCATTACCGAGCTTCCTCTTCCTGCTGCCTGCAGAGAGAGCCAGATTCCTCCATCGTGTGCTCCTCAACCTCCTCCTCCCCTCCCAAATTTGTTTTATTACCCTCGTTATGGGCAGGCACGCTGTAAAATGACATTTAGAGGCAGAACAGCCACATGAGAGATGCTGACTCTGCCCCAAACATCAAATGTACTTCATAAGGGGCTATGTAAATGCTCTGCTAATCTGGGGCCAGCTGAGAGCACAGAAGGRATGAAAAGGGGTGAAAAGCCCTRCTCCAGCACTTCTTAGYCCCTGCTGGTCCCCTCCCAGCACCCCTGGGCTCCRCAGGGCCCATCCTGGGTTTGGGGGAGCCTTGGGCTGGCCAGCAGCTGGGACCTGGGCTGGGTTTCATGGAGATGATGGCAAAWCCCACAGCACGGGCAGGTGAAGGTTTTCCACAAGAGCCTCGGGGTCCCAGTGCATTCAGACTTCAGTGAAATGTGAATATTCGGWGCGATGTGAGTGCACAGAGCTGGGAGGGGAGGGAGCACCTGGGACGCCCAGGGGTGGGGAGGCAGCTCAGGCTCTCAGCCCTCTCTCATCACACTCATTTTACGTGGAGGTGCCAGTGCTTCGTGGATGAATAACCCAGATTATAAAGCACCACTCAGTGTCTTTAGCCATTTCTGCGGGCATTGAAAGGGACTTTCATATAAGGGACAACTGCTTGGTCTGCTCCAGCCAGGTGGGCTGTGCCAGCAGGGACAGGGGGACACGGCTCCAGGGGCAATGGGACAGGCAGGAACACGTGTGCTGGATAAATTGGATACCAGAGGATATGTGTGTGTGTGTGTGTACATGTATATATGGCACCAAAAAATWATTTTAAAACCACTTTTTTTGGCCCCAGCAGCTGTGCTTAAAATCAAACAAGAGATGAAGGAATTTTTCAACCCAAATCRTAAGAGACCCTGGGGGGGGACACAGGATTATGGACACTTATAACTAATGCAAAATAAACAAGGCAAAATTATATGTAATTACTCCTAAAGTCGTTTGCTTGTTTCAGTAATTGACCTGTGCATTCTTTAATCTTTAATGCTCCTTTAAAATTCAGCCTCAGGGACTCATAACATTTATTGACGTTTGTCATGGTTAAGGCTCTGGAGGAACTGGGCTTTATTAGAAGTCTTCAAAGAAATATCAATTTAGGGATAAGCAGCATTAATATTTTGTACACAACATCATCTGCTGAGGAAGCATTACTAGATTTCTTTATGTCTCAGAAAAAGATGGCCAAAAAGGGCAGTGCTGGGRGTGGCTTAGTACAGAAAGTGCTGCTGCTACTTCAGTGGATTTTATTAATAAAGATACGAGGTTGTGTTTTAATAGAATTAAAAAGGTTGATGCAGGAGACACTGATGTGCCTGTTCGTGGTGGCAAGAGAGTTTTGTCCCATGCTGGGTGGAGAGAGGAGCATCAGGAGTGCAGCTGGGAGCAATTCTCTCTGTCACAGACTCGCTGTGTGACCTTGCCGAGTGTCACTCGCATTTCCCTTCTGCAGGAGCCGTGCCCTCCTCTCCCTGTCACAGGGGATGAAGTCCACAAACCAGCTCCAAACGTTATGGATCCCCCAGTCTGGAGGCTCTGCACTTTTCTGAGTGTCCACAGGGCTGGTGGGAAGTTTTTCRTTGTTGGTTCCCACTCAAATTTTGTTGTTGGCAAATATTGTGCAAAAAAACAAAAAAAAACCCCATCCAAACTGGGGAGCCCCGGCAATGAGCAGCTTGGCTGAAACCTGTTCTTTTGGCCATTTGGGAGAGTGAAGATCCTTGAGTGTTTCTCTTATTTTAATATTTCTCATATGGGGGGATGTTGCAACTATCCATCCACTGCTGGGTTGAGCTTCCTCCAGCTTTGGCACAAAGCACCATTTCTCTCTTTCCTTCCTGGGCTCAGTCAGCCCACCCACAATCATTGGAGCTTCTTGTTGATTTTCCTTCTCTCCCTCTGTCCTTGGATTCCTTCTCTGTTAAACCAGTGAAATGATTGTGGGGCCAACTGGAAACCCCCCTGGCACTGGAAATGGGGCTCAGCAAAGGCCATTTCCCAGGAATCTGTCTTGTTTTTCTTTGAAGCAGAAAGAATCCGAGTGTTTTGTTAAAGAAATGAGAGCTTTAACAATCGCTCTATCTACGATGCTGTTGGAGTGAGGGACTTGTGTTTAGATAGGGGCCAGATTGGGAGCTCATGTGACTGAGTAGTCATTTTCAGAAATATTTGGGTCGCCGCCAGCCGGGCTCCTGGTGGGTGTAAGGTTTGGGGGACATCAGCAGCACTCTCAGGGAGCTGAAATTGGGTCTCTCTTTAGCCTTCCCCGCCTCTCCACCTGGTGTGACAGCAGAGAAGCTGCCATCAGGTGATGYTTTCCAAGCGAGGCGTTCTTTTTTGTCTCGAAGGGAGACAGCATCCCCCGCCCGCGCCGGGGCTGCGCCAGAACCAGGCTTCCAGCAGAGGGGCAGAGTTGAGCTGCCTCCCGCACGAAACACCAGAGATTTCATTAAATGGCAGAGGAGGGAGCTTGTGTAGAGGGGAGGCTCACCCCAGAGACATTACAGATTGTCTCATGCTATTTAAGTGGGCTAAAATTAGAGGGAAAGAATCTGCGGCTAATTGGACTTGTGCATTAATCATAGTCTGCTGCTGGAGTACTTCACCCATTAGAATGTGTTAATTTGGTAATTACAAGGTGAGGGGGAGGTCTCTCTTTGTAATCCAAAGCCCTTCTTCATGCTTGCTGCACATACCAGAAGCAGGTACAGCGAGAGGTTGGAGGCAGGATTAGGGTGTGGGGGTCCCTATTACCACCTCCTACCCCGCCTGTGAACACACACAGGCTCCAAACACCTCTAATTAAACCGGGTTAGATATTGGGAGCAGAAGGTCCTTCATTCCAGTTAACAGGTAATTAATTGTATCTCAGTTTCCATCGTAATTCCCCCCCTCCTCCCTTGCTWTAAGAAATCATGTAGATGGTCAGTGGCCTGCTGTGTTTGGGAGGGAAGGGGTTTTCCTTGCTCCTCTTTTTCTAAGGTTCCTCTGGAGGGTTTGGGGAGCTCAAGGTGGGCCTGGAAGAGCTGTCCCTGTCTCTGTCCCCATKGCAGAAGGTGTAGATTTGCAGGCATGAGATGAAGTGGGTTGTTTTATTTCACATATCCCACAGATATCAGGGAGAAGGTTTTACAGCGAGGGTGGTGATGCCCTGGAAAATATTGTCCAGAGAAGCTGTGGCTTCCCCATCCCTGGAAATATTCAAAGTCAGGTGGGATGGACTCTGAGCAACCTGATTCTCATGGAAAGGATCCCTGCCCATGGCAGGGGGATGGACTCAGGTGACCTTTAAAAATCCCTTCCAACCCAAACCACTCAGTGATTCTCTGACTCCAAGGCGTTCACAGATTTGCCTCGCTCTCGAGGGCTGCCCTGCCTCCCTCCTGGCAGGTTCTGCTGCATTCAGAGGTGCTTCRTGAATCAGGGCAGATGGGAAAATAGAGAAGAGAATTAACAAGACGGGGAACAGGCAGAAAACTCAGGCAGGGAAATGTAAGAGACTAAACACTGAGACAGCTAGTGCAAAATATGGATTTTCTGAGGGATGTAAAACACTAATGAGTAAAAACACTGAGATGTATGTGCTCTAATGAGAAGCAAATCAGACTGGAGCTTGCAAAGCAACGCTGCCTCCAGTGCCTTTATTCTGGCAGCACGCTCCCTTCCCAGCTCTCAGAGATGCTCAGAGAGGAGAAGCCCCTTCATGTGAGATCCCGTTTTCCCCTCTCCCAGCGGATTTACTGGTTTACCTGTGGGGGTAACAGCCTTTCAGGGGGGTTGTTTCCCACTGCCCCTGGAAGCTGGGCAGGGCAGTGTTTTCTGGGAGGACCCTGCAGTGCCGGCAGAGCCCCGCATTMACCCGGCTGTCGTTCCCAGCCCATTTCGCAGCCGATTTCCCCGCGATTGCAGCTGCTCCGTCATCTCCGCAAAGGTCGCAGCCGCTCGCCGTGAGTGACTTCGGCTGTGATGTATTTGTGGGCAGCCCCGGCGGTTGCAGGCAGCCCCCACAAACACTGACCTGAGCTAGTGACCTCCRCAAACCACATCATTTTCCACTTGGGCACCTCCAGATTGGTTCTCCGGATCTGCAAGAACCAGAAGGGCCAGTTCTGACTCCAGTGCAATAATTTGCTGGCTCATTAGCACTMACTCCTTAAAGGGGCACCTTTAATGTTACTAAGCCTAAAAGTGTGACCTATTTCCCCCTCCTCTGTTAYGGCTCCTTGCAAATTCCCTGCCATTAATCTGTGTGTACTCTCATCCTTCTACACCCCCTGAAAGATCAGAAGCCTTGTGAGCAAAATAAAAAAAAAMCCTGCCCTCAAATGGGTCCAAATGCTGTGTCACAGCCACGCTGAAACCTCTCAGAATWTATTTCATTTACTAATGAAGGAACYGGTGGTAGAGGGACACAAAGGGGGGCTCAGCCTTCTCCTGAGGTCTGTCTTTAGAGAAATGGCATTGAGGACCTGTTGTGCTTTCAGCACTTGTGCAGGCACACTGCCTGTCATAGATGTCACAGTGTAAACCCACAGGAAGCCAATGTTGCTGGTGCTGTGCTCCAAATGTGTCCTGACAGCTTTTTTGCTGGGAAGGCCATTGATGATTTACTGGTGGTGCTGGTTTTTTAGCTGCTGGACAGCATCAGAGGGAGGAGAGGGATGTGAAATTGGGCTGGGTTTGAGGACGACTGTGGTCTGTGTTTGTGCTTCCCATTGAAGCATCCTCAGGCGTTCAAGAGCAGCTATTCCCTGTTCCAGAAGTGTGGAGCACAGGCCTGTGCTGCTTTGCCCTACTTGCCTGCTCTTTCCACATTTCTGGCACTAAAATGAAGCAGAAAGCCTTTCCTTGCTGCAGCTGCAGTGGCAGGCAATGCTGGAAAGGCACCACCGAGTCCTGATTCTCCCTCCTTTCCCTTAATTGTGTCCTTCGAAAGCAGAGTCCTCTAGTGCTAAAAGAAGATGATGGCAAACTTCCTTGTTAACCTATTTTAAGTAAATCTGTATTGAGTTTCCTGCTGTGCCTAAAAGCTGGAAGTCCCAGTAGAGTTTTATATTTTATCCCTGCACTAGCTTTCTCTGGACTTTAATTCCCCACTTCCTTTTTCTTCTACCCCAAAAGAAATGCAAATTTAATTTCACAGGAAATAAGGATATGCTTGAATAAGACAAGATTTTTTTCTTTTTTTTTTGCCAATATCTCTGTGTCTCCCACTGGTTAGGAGCTGATTTTGAGGGATCTAACATTTTGCCTTTCTTAAAACAAATTCTTTGCATACAGCAGCCTCCCACAGACTCCTTTAGCACAGAAAGGCAAAAGAATTTTAGCAGGGAAGATCCTACAYGGAAGAATAGGACAGCACAGGCCACCTGTATGGGATTAGCAGGAGATGAGCRAAAAGATATTGCTGATCTGTATTAATAATTAATTTAATTTTCTATAGCCCGCGTATAAAAGTTCCTCAACAAATTTGCAGAGTGGATAATATATGTACCACTGAATTGTAGCTATTTCTGGAGTACTTCATCTGCTCCACTGCAGACATGGGGATGGTTTTTAATAGTTTAGGTCAGTAAGTCATTATGAAAGCCTCCACTGAAATAATACTCTTGAAATAATAATATTGGATGTGGGCTATATTGTTAAAGGGATTTTTTTTTTTTCCTTTTCTCCTTCATTATGAGTTCCTGCTTTCTTTCTGTTGTGATATGACATGTGGGTTACAAYGATGGCCACTGGGCCTATGGGGAACACTGAGAGAATATTTAACTTTTTCTAAAGGGGATTTAACAKGAGAACATAAAGAATGAGGTACAGCCATGGTCTGCTGAAAGGTGTTCCAGCCCATGGGTCCTTACTGAATAAAATCATCCAGAGAGATCCTTAGTGGAGATTTTTAATACTCATCACAGTAGCCCAGACCCTGGAAAAGTTTTTTAGAAAGAAAAAGTGCAGTTTGTTGGTGTCACCTGTAAATTTTACCTGAAACACCTGACCCGGACAAGGATGGGTGAGGCCCATCCTTGGAAAGATGTTTTTTTGATCTTGGGTCTGCTGAGCCAAGCCCCAGGCTGCAGGTCAGGCCTATCCTTGCCCTTAGGCTCGTGTTTAACCGCTTTGCTAATTCAGGACTGGAATCATCACATCCTATAAGACTCTTGTTTATCTTTTTTCCTTCTCACCAAAGCTCCATCCTGGCTCGTTCCAGGGGATCTGGCAGAGCTCTCCACAGCGGTGTGGCTGGCAGGAAGGTCTGGGCAGTGGGATGTGCCAGAGAAATCGGCTCTAAAACGCAAGAGCAGCAGCCCAGGGTGCTGGGCATGTGGCTAGGCAACAGCGTGGGGAGAGGAGGAATGATCTCTCTTTGTCAGACAGCAGAGCTGTTAGAGGTTATGAGATTCTTTTATTGCACTAATTTGCAGTGCAATGTGCTGACATTCTCTCCCTGTTGCACAGAGAATATATAAATTATGCCTGCAGGACGATTAACTGTTTGTCCAGGCTAATTGTCAGTATTAAATCTTGCTCAGTCACAGTTTTAAAGCTTAATTTAAACTCTCTATCTTTAAGGAATCTGCACTCCCACTCCCCCTCCCACCACGGGGAAAAAAAATAATAAAGATTTAATGGTTTAAGTCAGTTCCCTTTGTAAGAGCTAAAGTTATAATTGGGTGTGTGGATGGTGGAAGCATCTGCACACGATGAGCCTGTGGAGTTTTCCTTTTGCTTTGGCCGATAATGTTCATTTCAAATCCCATTGTCTTTGCAACCCTGTATTAATTTCTGAATTATGTATTATTGTTCTGAGACCCCAGAGCCGCAGCTATTCCCCACATCTATTACTGCATAAATCTTTGCTGTGTGCTTAAACCAGCAATGATTCATCCTGAAAGATGGAGGGGAAGCCAGCGCTGGAGAAAAAAAAAAATCTCTCTCCCGGTGAARCGGGCACAAATCTGATGCTCAGACCTTGGAGGGTGGCTGGGGAGGGAGGGGGGCAGGCAGAGCTGGCTGTGAGGAGCTGCAGCAACAGGCAGCAGAGGGATGGAGCCCACCGTGGGTTTGGGCACTGAGCCCTCACACACTGCAGGCTGTGATCTATTTGCTGCAGCAGGGACAGGCTTGGCTGTACAGGTGATGCCCAGGGGAAATTCCTGCTCTCCCATGGGTGGGACCCATCCTCATGGTGCCACAGGAGATGAAGATCACTGGCCACACTTTGGCAGAGATTTCCCATTTTCAGTTACTTGTGTTTTCTTCTGTGGTGATTCTTAATTTAGCCTCCTGTAAAGACAGACAGATGTCTGAAGTTGGCCCGTCTCCTAAAATTTGTAGCAGCAGTGCTGAAATGTCTGTTTCTCATCTCTGCCCRTCCCTAGGTTTGATTTTCTGCAGCTCTGTGCCAGCAGCACGGGTTTAGCTGATGGCTGCCCTGTCCTTGTTGGAGCCAAACCTGGCTGTCAGTGGGCTGTCACTGCCCTGGGCACTCCAYTTTGGCTGTGTGTGCTGCAGTTCCAGCAAATGAAAAGGTGGCATCACACCTTGGTTTTAAATCTTTAAATGKACCTGATTGCATTTTTCCTGGCCTTGGTTCAGCTTCACATCCCCAGGGGCTGCCACGAGCCTGGTACTCACCCCCAGCTCAGGGACAGCTCAGGGACACCTGGCTGGGTGGGCAGCACCGAGGGTCATGGAATCACAGAATGGCTTGGAAGGGACCTTAAAGATCAGCTCATTGCACCCCCTGCCATGGGCAGGACACCTTCCACTGTCCCAGGGTGCTCCAAGCCCCAGTGTCCAACCTGGCCTGGAACATGTCCAGGGATGGGGCAGCCACAGCTGCTCTGGGCACCCTSTGCCAGGGCCTCACCACCCTCACAGGGAACAATTCCTTCCCAATATCCCATCTGACTCTGCCTTCTCTGAGTTTAAAACAATTGCCTCCTGTCCTGTCCCTCCATCCCTTGTCCCCAGTCCCTCTYYAGCTCTCCTGGAGCCCCTTTAGGCCCTGCCAGGGGCTCTGAGCTCTCCCTGGAGCCTTCTCTTCTCCAGSTCTCCCAGCCCAGCCAGAGCAGAGGGGCTCCAGCCCCTGGAGCATCTCTGTGTCCTCCTCTGGACTCRCTCCAGCAGCTCCAYRTCCTGTGCTSGCTGWCCTGGCTTGTGCCAGAACTGAGGATYGAGGCTCCCAAAGGATGTCAGGGAGATTCTATTTCATGTTGTGTTTCTGTAGGACACAGTGCCATTGCAGAGCTTGGGGGCTTCAGGCTTAAGCCCTCCTGGGTTTTCCTTGATCTCTTGAAAGACTTTAAYGGGACTTTGCTTTCTAAAGAAGTGCAGGAGAGAAGGTGCTCCCTGTGCTGTTAATCTGTGCTGCAGGATTTGTTCTTGTGCCACAGGTCAAAGCTGAGCATGTTCTCACTGGGTGAAAGGGGTCAAGCTCTTTTTGACCTGGGGCAGGTGGTAATTGAAAAGCAGGCAGCTGTGGGTAGAAATGAGCCTGGTGACGTGGTGACATAACCAGCCTGGTCCCTCTGCTCCTGGGAAATGACACTGGTGACAGCCAGGAGGGAGAGTGGAGAGGCTCTTGCACTGCTCATGACCCCAGCTCTGTGCTGTGAGATGGGGATGAGATGTGGGACTCCTGAGCACAGCATCTCTGCTCTGTGGTGAAGGGCCAGGTTTGGGRTGTCCCTGCAGGTGTCATCCAGGGGCTGGGAAAGGTGAGCAGGTCAGTACCTGCTGGAGAAAACAGCCACCTGGGAGCTGAGGAGGAAGTGGTTCTCACTATTCCTGCTCCTTCTGACATCTCCTACAGAAACAAAGGGGCTCGTGCTGTTCTGCTCTATTAGAGCTCCCTTTGCCAGTGACAGCCTTCCTCACTTCTTCTCTGAAATCTGCAAAATTAGGGTGAGTGAAAGGTGGGGGGAGGAGGAGAGAGCCACATTAGTGTGGAAGAGGAATGCCTGACAGAAACCCCCAGGTAGGAGAGGAGAATTAGCAGGTGAGAAAGGAGSAGGGTTGATCACCAGCCAGCTCTGCTGTGGGCTGGCACAGGAGAACCTGAAGCCTTGGGCTRTTTTGCACAGAGAGGGAAGTAGGGGAGGATTTCAGAGCTGTGTGCAGGGCAGGGCAGCCAGTCCCTCTGCCCCAGGAGCTGTGGTGTGAACAGAGATGACAGCTCCCTGCCTGGCCCAGGCACTGGGCTGCAGGATTTCTCAGTTCAGGTGCTTGGGATATTATTGTTAATAATAATAACTTGCTTTATTGCATCTGTAACAATAGAGCAGCCAGTCAGGCCCCATTTGCTTCCATGGTGCACAATTCCTGCTTCCAAATCTGACACCCCTGCATAAAAGTATGGACCCATAGGATTGGTTTGGGGAAACCACTTCTTGTGACTCCCAAGGAGAAGTTGGGCGTGTTTTGTTGGGAATTTGAACAGCTTACTGTAAATTTTAGCATTTTRATTAAACCAGCAGAATGGGAAGCCCCACAGTGGGAGAGGCTCTGGAGTCCCTGTGCAGCACAATTCCATGGCTGCCAAGAGCAGGACCAAGRCTTCTTCCAAGGAGCACATCTTGACAAGAGATTTCTGCCTAATCCCAGCACCTAGCAGCTGGTTTATGCCTCACGAAAGATTGTTCTTATTTCTGGCTCTTCTCCCAGTCATCATCAAAGCGAACATCCCCATTCCCCATCAGAAAACTCTCATTCCCTTTTTTACACCTCGAATCTGACGTCAGCCAGGTTTGGCTGCTCAGGTGTAAAAGCAGGAGATGGGGCAGCAGTGATGGCAGGGCCTGAGGTTGGTCTGAAATCCCTGAGAGCCTGCACAGGACTGGGCAGTGGGAGAGGGTGAACACAGGGGAGGCAACCCCATGCTCTGTCTGGCCTGTTATTTCAGGCAGCTTCTCCCCTCTGAAGGGGGAGAGAAGTTAGGGTGCAGCTCTWGCTGGAATATATTTGTAAGCAGGCAGTAACAGGAGTCCTTAAAGCAGTGAAAGCAGCATGCAGGGAGGAAATAAAAATAAATAACTCTCCTAGGAGAAGAACAAAAGAGAGGGGCTGAAATACCTGGGATCACAGCCTGTGCTGGGGGGGAGAGCACGCAGGGGGAGGGCTGCTGTGCCTAGGCAGGGGAGATGCTGTCTTTAGCATATGCTCTGCATATTTTACTGCCAGAGAAGATGTGGCGATGATTTAATATGCAAAGGTAGATGTGGCATTGATATGCATCCACACCGCATAACATGTGCATACATATTTCAGAGGTGCTACARGAAAGTGCATCGCTGAAAGGCAAGCATTCATCAGGCTCCCGGTCAAACGTCTGAGACCTCCGCAGCCTTAGGAGATCCTGCGGCAGGAGGAAAAACAACACGGCTTGATTATTATTAGTGTTTTAAATACAAAATTGCCAGGGTGCTGGGGAGCGGGGAGCACTTGAGACGCGCTGAGTGATGCGCTGAGGAGCAGCCGTGCGGGTAAACAAAGGCTGCAGAGGCGGCGGCGGGCAGAGATGGAGCGGGGAGCCCGAACGAGACAATCATTCACCTGCGGCCCGAGCTTTCCGCTCCTCCGTTCCTGCTCAAGCCCCAGGAAAACGAGAGGAGCCTGTCTGAGCGCTCTGCAGTTGGGGCGGGTGGGTTTTGCCTGTCGGGTGGTTTTTTTTTGTCTCGTTCTGGGAGCAGAGCTCAGCTGCACAAGGAAAAGGGACTTTGGGCACGCACAGATGTGACCTGTGCTGATGTGACCACAGCCGCACACCCCTCACCTCCCACCTGGGGCTGCCCCTCTGGCTCCCTGGGTTATATTCGCTCCTCCTTAGGGACAGCAGGCGCTCACAGAGGCTGCACCGAGCTGAAACCAGGCCAGCAGCTTCCTGCAGCACCAACAAACCGGGACACACCTGCCTGTGCAGAGCACATTAATGTCACACTGTGCCGTGCCTCGGGWGCCGCTGCTGTCCCCCCAGCCTGGCACGGCCCCTGGCTGCAGGAGCAGGATGCGGGGTGCTGTGCAGATGAAAGCGCAGACAGCCCGTGTTTGTTTTGCTTAGCGACAGCTCTAGATTTTCATGTTTGATCACAGCAGGCAGGGAGGTCCTGCAGGGATTCCAGGGTACTCTTGAAAAGATGCTCTGTCCCCATGCATTTTCTTTACATTAAACCAGTGCTGGAAAAAAAAAAACAAACTAGTTTGGGCTTAATGCAAACTGGGCTCAGTGTGAGCGTTTTTGCACTGGGAGGGATCTGCCCTGCTCTTCTGTGTCTCCAAAACCTCTGTCCACCAGTGCTACAGAGGCACCAGAGCTCCAGTGCCAGCGCAGTTTTGGGAGTTCAATTCAGCACTCATTTCTCTGGTGTGACCAGCCTAGGTTTGCACTTTGACAGGAGGAGGAGGAGGAGGAGATGAACTGGTTGAGCTCTTTGCCAGGGCCACCTGAGGTTTGGAAGCAATGCCAGGGTGGCTGCCCTCACTCCAAGCCCTGTGAGGAGCTGCCCACGCTCCATGGATGGGCTCCTGTGCTGAAGCACAAGCCAGCTCTGTTGTTGTGCAGTCTGGCTCCTGCGAGCTCGGGGTCCTGCCTCCTCCTGGCACCTTCAGACAGCAGGAGAGGGACGGAGCTGGGTTTGGTGGCAGCAGTCAGGGACAGCGAGGGACCACAGCTGGGTGGCCCCTGGGGAGGAGGGCAGAGCCAGCAGCGAGGTGTGGAGAGCAGGGAGGGATTCTCCAGTGCTAATGACAGCGGGCAGCACTCCCACCGCCGTGGAGGCCACTGCAACTCCATCGCTCCTTAATTATCTGGAATTATAGCGCTGCTCTCGCCCTTTTTATGTTACGGTGGAAGAAATCAGGACATACATTAATTACCTAATCCGTATGTAAAGTGTCACATATAATTTTCCCAGAGCAAAAGGTTCTAGCTTTAAGACCCGCATCGTCTCTTAATAACCATGTGCGAGGGGAGAAAATAATCTCCAGATATATGATTATTACAGTGGTCCTTGGCCACTGCTGCTCCTCTCCCTGCTSCCGGGGCAGTGTCTCTTACAGAGCCTCACACTTGCAGGGTGACCTTTGAACAGCCCCAGAGTGCAGCCCATGGCCTGGCTGGGCTGCAGGGAATTGAGAGCACAAACTCCATGCTTGTTGTTGTAGAAGTACAGTCTGAGTCAGAAATACCTTTGGTGTTTGGTGGTTGGTTGTTTTTTTTTTTCTTGTCTGCATATGGAAAAGAGGGGAAGACCCCACAGCATCCCTTTGACTAAGACACATGGCAGCTGAAGAAGTCGATTAAGAAAATCAGTATTGCATTTATTAGCCTCCATCTATGATGCATGGTGTTATGCTAATATGCATGAATTAATTACTGTTATTAATTCAATTGAATTAATTTGATATAACTGATGTGCGCAGTGAAGATTTGTGGTGAGGGCTGCTTTTAAAAGGTGTCTCAGACAAGGGTTGGGTTGATGGGAGTGGGAGGGGGGACAGGCTCTGCAGCAGCCCCAGCAAATCTCTTTGCTCCACCTGATGCAGCACAGGAGCCAAGGGATCTTTTCATCCCCCATCTCCTTCCCCTCCCTCTGTGGTCTGCTGATGACTTCATCCCCTGCTGCAGTTAGGAGCACCCGAATGCTGCAGAGATTCCTGCTGAAGGCAGGTGAAGCTGATCTTTGAGAACCTGAAAGGAGAGRAGAGAAAGAAGCAGATGATGCAGTTCCATCTGCAGGAGAGGGCAGGAGCCCAGTGTCCAACCACAAGGAGCAAAAGGCAGGGAAACAGAGTGAGAAGGGAAGGAGCAGAGCACAACAATTCTTCCCTGTGAGGGTGCTGAGGCCCTGGCATGGGTTGCCCAGAGAAGCTGTGGCTGAACATCCCYGGAAACATYCAAGGTCATGTTGGAACAACCTGATCTAGTGGAAGAAGTCCCTGTCCATGGCAGGAGGTGGTCTTTGAGGTCTCTTCCARCCCAAACCACTCTGTGATKCTATGAATTAGCAGTTCAGAACAGGAAAGGATCCCTCTGAGGGTTTGCTGAGAATTCTCCCCACCCACTTTGTGCAGGAAGGCAGCAAAACTCCCCAGTTCCTCCAGAACACCTGCAGGACATGAGRGTTAAAGTCTGATCACAAATATCAGCACGGAAAACCAGCTCCCAAGAGTGAGGCAGGGGAACATCCCAGGGCCCCAGCCTGCACTCAGAATGGTGCAACACGTAGTTTGTGAACTGCTGCCAGGCTGTGCATTATTTGCATAAATTATTAGGGGGAAAATTCAGCTCAGCTTGAGAAAGCTGCAGCTTGCAGGCTCCTCCTGAGCAGAAGTGAAACCTGTGGTGTGAATTATTTGTCAGAGATTTGCTTGCTGGTTGTGGCGCAGAAGCTGCCGGCGTTGGTGGGGGAAAGGGGCCTCAGTGTATGATCAGAAAATAAAAACAATCAGAAAATCAAGCTGCAGATWCTGTTTAGGTTGCCAAGCCCAGACAGTGCTGGCAGGGATGGCACTTGGTGTGGTAGGATGTCCCCAGAAATGAAGGATGTGCTGGGACAGGAGCTGTGCACAAAGCCTCCCACAGCACCTGCTCCCCACAGTGGTGCTTCAAGCCATGAAACCAATCGATGAAAGGCAAATTTTAAAACCCTCACCCCAGTCCTGCACACCCCCTGAAGCCCAGCACAGCTCCCTCGAGCAGAGCCAGCATCCTTGAGGTGCCAGGGCTGTGTCATGTCTCTGGAATGACTGTAATTGGTATTCCACGAGACAAACTACAGCACCCACAAAGGCCATCACTCCTCCACATCATTCAATCATGYTGAAGCCCAAACTTGCAATTGCTCTTAATGGAAATGCAGAGCCTGAGAGTTTTTCTGTTAGGAAGGGAGAACCTGTGGTTTTCTGTGACCTCTTTTGGGTAGGAAGAGTAGCAGCTAATTGCAGCTCATGGAGTTGACAGATGTCCCTGCTTCATGCAGCAAATCGGTCACATCTCCTGATAAATAGGGGACTTTCTGCTGTTATAGATGAGCTCCATGCTTTAGCCATCCTCCTAATTCATTTCTCTTCACTTTGCCAATAGGTTGGAGATATTTTACTGAAATTTTCTCCCCCCTCCCCTCCCGCTGCCCTGTGTGGAAGTGTTTTCCTGCCGTTATTTACAGTATCATGTTCTCTATTTCAGTCACTCATCAGCTGCTGACAGCCTTTATTAGGTCCTTTGCCCGTGGCTCAGGAGAGGGGGCAGGCTGGTTTCACCCTGAGGATGACTCCCTAAAGCTGAGGTTTGTTAGGGTTTGGGGTTTTTTTCTTTATAAGAAAAAAATTTTAAATGGAAAAAAAAAATCTGGGATGTGGCAAATTGGGATGGGGCAGTGCTCTGCAATTTGCATCAGCAGAATTATCCTCCAGAGATGCTCTCAGCCCTCAGAGGGGGCACTGCTGAGATATTCTTGTCCCACCTGCTCTTAAAAGCCTTCAAAGCAGCAAGTCCCACAGTTCTCCCTCCCCAGCAGCTTCTGGGACTTCGTCAGAGCCACCAGACAGAAAGGGCTTTCCTTTATGTGTACGTGTGTGTGCATGTGAAGATGCATTAATTATACATTTATTAAAYGTATTTATTATTCATCCTGATGTATTAAGGTACTTTATGTTTATTAATTATACAGTTAATATATACAGGTGAAAAAGGCACTAAATATATATATATTTAACATATAGGTGCAAATCTGTACTGTATATATATTTTAATTCCTTTAAGTCCTTTCTGCAAATTAAGCTGATGACTCTGTGATGCCCCTAAGGACATGAGAAACAATTGCCTGCTGGCTTCATTAGAGAGCCTGGATTATCCCATCCCGTCTCAGCCTTTCGCAGACCAAACCCAGCTCATTCAGCCTYTCTCTGCAGGTGGGGTCATGTTTGTACAGCTCTTATTTGTCCACCCCGGGGATGAGTGGCACCAGGTGTCCCCACACAGCTGCTCTCTCTCGGTGGCTTCTCCAGCAGGATGATGTTTCCCTCAGTGAGGGACAGCAGGGACATCAGCAGCCTGTGCCAGACCCAGGTGTGGTGGCACCCAAAGCAGCCCCCACAGCCCTGGGCATGGATGAGCAGCCAGAGGCTCCTGCTGATTTCTGTGTGGGTCAGGAGCTGTGAACTCAACCAAGCTCAGCCCCTGGCAGAGGCCAGATCAGAACAGCAAAAAAAAGTTTTTCCCTTTTTAATTTTTGGAAGTGTTTTGGTAGGTTTGTTTGTTTGCTTATTTGCTTTGTTGTTGTTTAGCTGGGGTTTTTTTTTGGTTGTTTTTGATTAACTGACTTAGCTGGAAAAAGCACAGGGTTTAGTCACATCAGCTGCTCCTCCCCTCTGAAATATTTCACTCTAGGGGCCGGTTTCTCCTTAATATCCTCCTTCTGAGGGGCTCCAGCAACAAATTTAACTCCTAAAGACTGGTACAGCACCCAGGCTCAGCTCTTYGCACACCCAGGCCCCAGGAGGGTTCGTGGTGGAATTTTAGCTGTGTCTCCTCCAGAATCACTGCAGAGCAGTTCCCAGAAGTGCCTTGCAGGAAGCCACACAGCACACTCACTGCTGGCTGTACCTGCCCCTTCCTCCCTGCAGAGCAGCAGGCCAAGGTAGAAACGAGCCCCCTGATACCTCGTGGTAATTAGCAGAGGATTTCACAGTTTTTTYCCCATCTATTTCTCTCCTATTCCTTTGTTCTTCCACCGTGTGACACGTAGGAGACTTGTAAGACTCCACACTCTCTCTCACCTGGATTTGCTCTGCCCTTTCTGGTGGATAGGAGGGATTTGAGTATATTAACTTAATTGGCAAATGSATTGCTCAGACAGCTGTGACAGAGCTGCCTGCCTGCAGTAGCCCCTGGGTTAAGCAGCCCCCCCCAGAAGCTTTCTAGCACCTCTTGTTGTGTTTTGGCACCTCCCTGCCACTTCAGGGTCACCCAGCTTTGAACTGGGCTTAAGGGGTACTGCATTGAGGGCTTGAGGAAAAGAAGCTTTGGGAAAAAATGGGAATTAATGGAAAAAGAAGATGTTGAGGGAGCTGCCAGTTTGAGATGTGTGGGAAAACTCAGTGTGTGGCACAGGGGATTTGGTAGGGGTGTTGCAGAACTGGCCATCGTGTTCCTGTCAGCATTATCAGCCATCCAAATCCAGTAAATAGGTTCCTAAACATCATCTTATTGCCATTTTGTSCTTAGAAAAATGGAGCTGCAGTGACCTTTCATAGCCCAGGTCCCTTCAGTTGACCTGGGGCTCTCTGGCTTACAGGGCTGGGTGGTCCCAAAGGTGACAACAAAAATGAAGATTCCAGTGTTTGGGGATGGACCTGGCACCTCAGGTGATTAGTGATTCAGAAAAGTGGTAGTGATTCAGAAAAGTGGTATTTTTATCCACTGAGGGCTCTTCCTGGAGCTGCAGCAGTGCTGGGATGTCAGGGGTGTGGGTGTGGGACATTGCAGGAGTTCCCACTGGATGAAGAAATGGAGTCTGGCAGGAATTTCATAGTTGTGATGGAGGCAGAAATGCCTCCTCTCTGATGCTTTGGCCRAGGAAAAGCTCGAGTGCATGCAGTGGTATTGACATTTCTTGGTAAGGAAGCAGATTTCCAGCAGGCAGCAAGCTGTGACAAGAAAAATAGCTAAATTTGTCCGGCAGTATTGATGGCTTCCCAGAGAAACTCTGTCACTCCAAAAATGAACCGTCCCCTTCAGTCAAATGTGTCTCTAATGAAAAATACACATCCACAGACTTTCAGGCTGTGTTATTAATGTGACCTTTACTCAACTGTTTCCCTCTCCTTTTGATTTCTGTGAATAAATGTAATTAGGAAGGTGCGTGTTCCTCRCATCCCCACTTCAGGGGAGGCCAAGGAGATGGTTCCCAATTAGCTCCTTCAGTAATGCAGAGGCAGTGGCAAGTGGAGGCTTGGCCAGGGTTTTAGAATGCCCTGGAGGAGGTGGGATGGGTGGTGCAAGGAGGCACAAGATGGATCTGGGAAGCAGCAGAGCTTCGTGGCACTGGGGAGCTGCAGAGGGGAGGAAAGCATGACTGAGGGTGGAAGATTTTTCCCAGAAATATTTTCCCTGGAAGTRTTCMARGCCAGGTTGGAMAGGGCTTGGAGCAACCTGGTCCAATGGAAAGTGTCCCTGCAGAGAGGTTGGAAGGAGATGATGCTGAAGTGCCCTTCCCACCAAAAGCTTTCTGTGATTCCATGAAATAATTTCTTTTCAACACTGCACAGACAAGTTCTCTGGCTCGTGTACGGTGGAGGGATGGGATTTTTGCATTGGAAACACACAGTTCTAAATTGTCCCAAATGTGCTGTTTGGAACAAACTCACACCTTGCTCTAAAAGCTTTAGCAGTCTGAAAATTATTGGCCCAAAGGCAGGATGGAGGGAGAGTTTGAAACAGTCTGGATCCTGCTAGTAGTGAGTCTGGCTTTAAATAAATAAAAAAAAAAAAAAAAAAGAAATAAAAAAAAAAAAAAAAAAAGAATTAAAAAAAAATCAAACAACCAGCCTTCAAGGCAGCAACTTTTGCATGTTTGACTTGTCCCAGGATAGTTTCCACAGGCCAGGGGAGCATGTGGGTTTGATAAAGAGCTTGCTAAAACAGGGCAGGAATTTATGGCACTTGGCAAAGTTTAGGTAACTCAGGAAAAGGGTGACTGTGTGCCCCCCCTTGAACAACAAGCACCCGTGGCCCCTTGTAGGTGGGAATTCTTCCTTGAGCTAAGGRCACCTCCTCTCCTCTTGTTTTGGTTCCAGTCTCTCCCAGGATCTCATGTGTCCATATCCTTCCCTCTCCTTTGCACCTCTTTCTTCCAGGGAACAAATCTTGCAGCTGAATAGAAGGAATCAGCCTTTCCTTTGCAAGCTGCTTTTGCTGGAGCTCAGTCACATCCAGCAGTCTTTGAGGTCCATGGGCATAAACACACCCAAAATATTTTAGAAAAGTTTCCTGGAACATGGCAGGAGCTGACTTTTGTGGAAAAGCACTGGCTGCTCTATGTTTGAGCCTTTGGAAAAATCAAAATTTACATGACACATTGTGGAAAAGCACTGGCTGCTCTAAGTTTGAGCCTTTAGAAAAATCAAAATTTACATGACGCATTTGAAGTCCCTTGGCCAAACTCTCCACTGATGGGCACTCAATTATGTGTTCTCTCTTTTTTGGCTTGGGTTGCTGGGCTCTTGGCTTGGGGATGAAGCTGGCAGGACATGTCCCCATGTGCTGCTACCTGCCTGAGAAAAACCCCCAAATATCCTCATCCCAAATCCCTGCTGCTTTTCTCTCCCAAGTCTTTGTTCTGTGTCTGTACAAATGAGGGCTGTGGTGTGAGTGCTGCCTGTTGTGGTGGATAATAAATTCATTCATATTTCTGAGGCACTAAGTAGCGTAGTTGTAATGCTGTGGGCAGGCCTGTGAAAAATGAGTAATTCTGTCTTCAAAGCRGGGTTGATTTGTGTGAAGGCACGAGTTTGCCCATAACAATGAGGAGAAAACAAAATACCGGGCTGCTCGTTAAATGAGCATCCTCCCCCTGCACTGGGCAGGGCTGAGGGGCTGCTGGTGGTACCCAGCCCCTGGATACCCAAAAATCTGCATTCTGAAGGCTTGCATTCACACCCCTATATTCCTCTCATTGCTTGCAACACCTCGGGGTAGAAGTTGTGAGTCAAGCAGGCTGGGGGATGCTGGATTTTAACAATTTGTGCATGGGCCCGGCCTGCCTGGAGCTTGTTTCCCACAACAGTGGGGAGCTGCTGGCAGGAGTCAGCTTTTCAGCTGGGCAGAATTGGGACTGGCAAAAGCAAATCCTCCTTCCACCAGCACCCAGAGCAAGGCTTGGAACCGCAGCGTGGGTCCCTTCATCCCCGGAGAGGGACAAGGTCACAATCCAGGGGTGCCACAGATCCCTGAGAAACCCCGGGAACCTGGCAGTGGGCACAGAGGGCACGGCAGGACAAGGGGAGAGGGGCAAATCATTGCAAAAATCCTAAATGTATTTCTCATCATGGAGTATTTGCTCGGCTTTGCCGTGGGTGGACGCGGGGCCTTGCCCGTGTGGGGCCTTGCCCGTGGTGGGGCCTGGCCATGGTGGGGCCTGGCCATGGCGGGGCCTGCGCTGCCACCGCCTCACAGGCCGCGGCTCTGAGGTGTTTTCCAGTCCCTTGGTGTAACCCATTAGGGTATTTTTCTTGCCTTCTAGATCTAATCACAGCCAGCAATGCAGGTTGAAGCGTTTCAAGTGTTTTCTTTTTTTTTTTTTTTTTTTCCCCTCAATCCGGCTGCCCTTTTCCCGTTGTTATCGAGCGCGGGGCCGTGTTGATTTGCATGCCATTTTGCTTTTGATCTCCATGGCAACTGCTACCAAATGGCCTGAGAATAATAGAGGTGCTTTTTGGAGCTGTGAGCGGGCTCTGCTGCAGAGCGCTGACACCGGGAGGTTTGCAGCAAAATAAATAAATAAACGGAATGGGAATGAAGAGGGTGGCAAGGAGCCTCGAGAGCGGGGCAGCGCGGTGCCCTCTCCCCATCCCCTCAAACCCCCACGTGTGACAGATGTCTTTGACAGCCACTCAAAAGAAGTAAACACACAGGGGAGAGGGATGTGGGGAGGGATGACCTGATGGAACTCTGATCATGGAACTCTGATTCCATGCTCAGGCTGGAAAAGCCCTATAAAATCGTTGAGTCCAACCACTAACCCAGCACTGCCAAGCCCTTCCCCAGCCCATGTCACAGGTACCACATCACGCTTCTTTTAAATCCCTCCAGGGATGGTRGATGAGGCTGTTGGTGGTGACAGTGCCATGCAGCCCCTGAGCCCACCAGCCCCTCTGGAGACSAGCTCCCATGGAGTGGGAATGCCCACCCCTCGCCTGGCTCCATCCCACTACTGCTGCTTGGCTGCTCCTTTCCTCTGCAGGCAGCAGCTGGAGCTTGGGRTTGCTTTACTGTCCTCCTGCTGTTGGATATTTTCTCCTTTAAGTCATCTTTAAGTTGCAGTTTGTTAGTTCAGGGTCTCACTGGGCTGGGAAATGGGGCACTGAGCTCTGCAGCCCCCTATTGTCTCTCCTCTGCTGAAGCCCGAGCTCACCATTTGGGTGGGAAGGTTGGGGAAGGCTTAAGGGGGACAGCAGCCTTTGGCTCTGTCACTGTGGTCACTCACATCCACAGCACATGGCCTGTGCTGTCTCCAGCCCCTGCACAATGTCAGCAAGAATAAAATCATCCTCATCCTCCTCCTTCACCACAGATCTGAGCTGGTGCAGGTAAGCCAGGCACCACTGCTGGGATTTGTGYGTGAGGTCCTGTCCTGCTCTGGGTTTCCCCCATATTTTAAGGATGCTGATGGAAGTGCTCTCGCCTGTCTGGCTCTTTCCCAGCCCTGTTAGCCTTTGGAGGCTGTGRCACAGGAGGATTTGTACAATTTCTTCAGGTTCTTGGACACGAGCCAGCATCAACAAACCTCAGGGCAGAAACTCTGCGAGGAGCAGGAAATGAGGGAGCTGTCGGGCTTAGTGGCGGTGTTAGATCACTCTAAAGCAYGACTTAAATTCAGGTTTGCAATTTCCTCCCTTTCACCTCCTCTGCCATAAGCCCCAGTGCTGCCTCAGCCTCTGCATCCAACCCAGAGCTGGGCTCGTTTTGTGAGCCTGGGATTGGCCACAGTGTCCGGGGTGTTAAATGAGAGAGGGAGGGGAGAGCTGATGGACACAGGGAGGGATAAAGAGAGCTGCAGGGATCAGCATGACAAGAGTTTGAGATTTTTTTTTTGTTTGTTTTGCTGAAAACCTGCCTCCTTTTCTTGCTGCTTTCAAGCAGCAGAGCAGCGTTTGCTGCTGCCGGGAGGGGTGGAGGGAGGATGCTGGAGGAGAAACGGCCCCTGGAGCGTCTCCCAGCCTCTCCAGCATGCTGCTTGGATCTGGCAGAAGATGAGAGAGGTCTCTTTCCTTCAAAGGCAGAGAAACGCCCACCCAGGTGCCAGTCACGGTGCCCAGCATCCCTGTGACAGSGGTGGCCCCGGAGCTGCTGTGCCAGAGAGTCCCTCCCGCTCCTCCCTCCTCAATTAACACRGCAACCACAACTTTGTTATCCTGGGCATGAAATAAGGCTAATGAATCATGTCGCACTTTGAAGCCACGTTAGATCTGGAATTTGACACGAGCTTTTACATCTATGTCACTGTGGCCCCCTCCTCTCCCCCCCCAGAGCCGGGCAGGCCGGCTCACTGTTTACCTGTCAGTCAGCGCAGGAATTTGCATGTTAGTTAAGCTGTTAGCGTGAGTAATTACCGAGTGGGTCAGGGACTCCTCCCAGCAAGGCGCTCGGAAATGCTGCGCCTCGCCAGCGACATCTCTATCGCTGGAGGACGGCGGAGAGGGAGATGAATGCGAGCGATGACTCAGGGCTAATTGCACACTTCCACTATCGCCGAGAGCCGCGGGCTTCACTCGGGAGCGCACCCGGAGAATGCGGGGTTGCAAAGCCCTGTGCGGGACGGGGGAATGGGGCTGCGGCAGCCACCGGGACCTTTGGCAGGGATGGAGCTGGTCGGGCTGGAAGGAGAGGCAACAGCTCGCCTCTCCTTTGGGATTCAGTGTTCCACTGGCAATGAACAGGAGGAATGAAGGGGTTCTTTGCCAGTTTCTACATGAGGAAGGGCAGTTTCTGCCTGACCTCACCGTGTCTGCAGAGCTTCAGTCCTCAGTGGCTYATTTCCTGAATTTGTCTTGGGATTCTCCCTCCTCTAAGCTCTCTTGACACCTTTAGTGCATTCCTCTGCTCCACATCTCTGAGAAAAGGGGGTGCTGGTCGCAGAGGGAGTGAGTGACCCACAGCATCTCTGGGAGGTGGACATCAGAGGGGAGATGGACATCAGAGGGGAAATAGATGGACATCGGGGAGAGGGACATCAGAGGGGAAATAAGTGGACATCAGAGGGGAAATGACCATCAGAGGGGAAATAAGTGGACCCTACAGGGAAGATGGCCATCAGAGGGAGATAGGTGGACATCACAGCACCCCAGGAGGGTGACCCTGTGTCAGCCATGCTATAACTGCTGGAGGATTTTGTCCCCAGACCCTCCCAGGTGCCATCACACTGGTGAGAGTGCTGGCATTGCAGAGGAGTCTGTGACCTGTTCTCAAGCACCGTGTCAGGATGCACCTGAATGTCACCTGACTGAGATGCCACATTTGCCAGGACCATTGCTGGACAAAATCAACCCCCACTTCCCCAGAGTTCACACCAGCAGAATGGACAGGGAAACTTTGGTTCCTGATGCTGCYGATGTGCAGAGACATCTCAGCAGCAGAATAAATTCCCAGATGTCCTGGTTTAGGGTTATGGGATAAAGATATTTGGTGCTMTTTGAAATATCTGCATGTCTAGGTCAGGTTTGCTGAGTTGTGTGACAGTGAGTTTGGTGAGTGCTTTCATTCTCCTGATTTTCATGTTGTTTTCTTCCAATTATGACTTTTGATTACATCACGAATGGGAATCTTGAAGAATTAGATCATRTATTTCAGTCAGGGCTGAGTAACAGATAGTTTGGCTGATTTAAAAAGCAAAAATACTGCAAGGTTTCAAGCCTTACATTGTAATGCCATTAAAACCACTTGCTGCCACTGCTTAAATGCTAAGCAGTAATGTAAAATTGTAATAGAAAAATGGTAAGACAAAATTTAAGAAAACCTCTCACCTCAGCTTTTGAATGTTTTGGAAATTTTGTTAAACTCAGGGTGTTTCAGAGGGAAGATTTTGTAGGATTTTTTCAAGTATTAAATGGGTTCCAATTACACTTTTTTCTCCAAACATCAGCACTCAGTGAAGAACACGAATCCTGTATTTTGACTGTCTTTGGCGCTGACTGCACTTACCAGAAACCCACTGAACAAAGTCCATCCCTTTCACAATTCACAAAAGCTACAGAATAAATCTTTTCTAAGGTAATGTTTGTTCTGAGAATAAATCGAGGTTGTTTGGAATGCTTAAACTTTCAAAAGGACCTGCTCTAAAAGCCCAATTTTTAAACAATTGGATCGTGAGTGTAATATGAATGTAGTTAAGATGATAAATGCAGCTAATTTTCTCCCTCTATTAGCCCCTTTCACATGCTACTTACAAATGCCAGTCAAACCCGGCAATCCTTTCATTTTATTATGCGGTGACGAGGCGATTGGATTAAAAATACATGATGGCATTTTCTAACTTGGATTTATAAGTGCCACTGCCGCATCTAATATTGGGCTGACATTTGCTGGGCGCAGGGGGAAGTGTGGTTTGTTGGTGCAGGCTGGGGAGAGCTGCCATGCCCTCCCTGCTGAGCCAGCAGGGGTGGCACCACACCTCTGTAACCACGGCTCTTGGGGCAGGTGAAGCCTCTCTGGGTGTGSAGGAGCTGTGGGGCTCGGTGCTTGAGGTGAGTCCTTCAGCCTGATTGCCAGAGGTTTTAATKTCTTGAGTTTCCACCCCTAATAAGAGTTTTCAGCTTTTTCTCAGAGCAGCAGTTCCCCCCTGCTCATTCACCCTCCAAGGACATCTCTCTCGGTCGCTCCTTCCTAGAGATGTTTTCCTTTTGGCTCTGAAGCAGTGCAGAGATGTTGTGTGGGCTTAAGTCTTGGGCCTGGCTGGTGTCAAGGCCTTCCCAAAAACTCCAGCCTCCATCCATCTCTTCTTCATCAGCCTGGGGCTTTGTTTCTCCAAGGCCTGTCTTGGTGTAGCATCATCCAGGTGCTGATAAACACCTGGCTGTGGGGGCATCTCTGGTGTGTTCATCCACTTCACCATCATCATCATCATCATCATCATCATCATCATCATCATCATCATCATCATCATCATCATCATCATCATCCCTGTGATTATTATTATTATTGTTATTATTATTTCCATGTAAGTGGGGCACTTGCTATTCTGGGTTCATCCAATTACAGCCAGGTCTGTGGCTCAGGTCCCAAAGGTGAGGTGCCTGCTGTCCAAGCCATCAGCCCTCCAGATCAGCCATTGTTCCTTTAAATGAAAGGGACACTAAAGTCCAATTATTGCAATAGAATGGGCTGCTTCTTTAAACTGAAGAATTTGACTCAGCTCAAGGGATATTTGTGATTGCCTCTGGCTTCCCTGGAGCTAAAAAATTATATGCTTTCCCTCTTCACTAAATTAAAACATAGTTGGATTGGTAGTGGGACTGAAAGAAGTCCCTGTCTGAAACCCCAAGTGTCAGCCTGTTTGCAAACTCTGAGCTAGTAATTGGTTTAGAAATACTGAGTGAATAGGTAAAGAGGCTTCGGAATGATTTGTGCAGGATAATACAGAGTGCCTGGAACAGCAGGGTTTGCCTTTCCTGGGAGACTTTGCAAACGTTGAGTTGCTAATTTCAGGTTTGGATTGGTAAACACAATTAACATTTGTACTCTGTAAACAGTAGATGTACTTCTCTTCCAACGGCACCTTATCCTCATTTAAGTTCTCAGTAAGCAATTCCTTTGTTTCCCAAATGTCAGACTCGAGGCAGACCCATGGCTGCTGCTCTCTCCACTCACAGCCTCTAACATGTGTCCTTCTGGCCCCTGGGCTGGGACTGGGCAGGGCTTGAAGAGAGTGAGAGAGTTGGATTCACTCCCCTCCCAGTGCCACTGATCTCTTCTTCATCCCCCAGCTGGGACAGTGCCTRCAGGGCAGGGGGAGGTGCTCCAGACAGGGATAAGACACAAGCTGGTTTGCRAATCTGCTGGACAGTGGATGTGGGGAGCAGCAGGAGCCCTGGTGCCACGTCCTGCAAGCTCAAACACAGCAGCCTCTGGCTCATTGTACCATTTACTGAGGTTATAACATAATGGCTATGCAAAATAATATCTCCTTTTCTCTCTCTTTTTTTTCTTTAGTAAGTGAAAGTAAGTCTTCTAAGCCAAGGTTAACAATATATATTTATGAGTTGTAGCCAGCTGCTTCTATGTTTGCACATGTGTTTGTTAATGAAGAGTAACCTAAGGGTCAGGTTATTATGTAAATAACCATTGTCAAGGGTAAAGGTGAAGAACCCAGTAATGAGTTGTGTCTCTCTGTCTCTCTCACAAGCCACTAATGAATATTGGATATTGCCATTTGCAGGGCTTTTTACCCTCATTTTATCAGGGGGTGAGGGGCAGGGATGGCAAGAGAGGAAAGAGAAAGAAGTAAATTTGTAATTAAGCTGTGACAAGTTCTTTTTTTTTTTYCCCTCTCCCCAAACCAGCTAAAGCAAGTTATTTCTTCTGTAGGAATTATGTATAACTGCCTTGGCCTGTGCTTGGGCAAGAAACCACCTTCCTTCTGCTGCTCTAGGCTGCATCATCCCTTTTGAGCCTCTGCAGCGCTCACTTTAGAAGATGCCCACAAATCAACAGTCTGCATCTTTGCAGATAATACTGAACTGAGGCACAGCCAGCAAGCCATTGAGCAGAGTTTCCATTAGGARGGTTAACAGCAAACCTGCCTGCCTGGGATTACTGACAGAGTGTGAACAGAAGGTGCAGTCTCATTGCATATGCTTTTCACAGCGTGCCACGGAGAGGGGAGCCTTTGGCTGGCAGACACCTGACACCAGAGCTGTTGTTGGGGTAGGAGTGCAAACAGGAGCAGGGGATGGATGGGTTCTGTGTGACAAAACGGGGCACAGCCCTGGTTTCATTATCCCTCATGGGCAGCAGTGCAAACAGGGGTCTGGATGGATTCTGTGTGACAAAACAGGGGTACAACCCAGGTTTCATCATCCCCTGTGGCCCAACGTGCTTGCCCCCAGCCTTGCCCACGAGCAGTGTGTCCCTGCCACCCACCCTCCACGCCCCTGCTTTTAAATTAGAGATGGGAACTGGCTGCCTTGGAGTGAAAGGATTGGATGGGATGGGACAGGGACCCCCCTGCTCTGCTCCCTGGGCCCTTGGGCACTGCACTGGGGTCACTCTGAACCCACCCGTGCAGGGGGRGCAGGCACCAAGCACATCACTGGCCTTGCTACAGCACCTTTACATCCAAAGCCAGACTGATCCCAGAATTTCCACACTGGATGCCCAGCTCCCAACAACTCTGCTGGGATCTGCTCAACTGAGGAATCCCAAGGAATTCCTCTCATTCCTCCCTGCATCCTTTGACTCCTTGTGAAACCTGGCRTTCAGAAACCTCTGGGCCAGGGGAGGATGAGTGTCAGATCTGTAATTYAGGCTTGGATCAATCCTCCAGGCAGAACCCAAGAGGGCATCTGTAAAAAAAACAGGAAAAAAAATGCAGTGGTCAATAATCACCTGTTAGGCAATGAGAGCATTTGGTTTTAAATCAAGTTTTGCTCATCTTCCCCAAATGTCACAGCCAGGAGCTGGCAGTARTGGGGGAGGCTGGGGACGTGGGGGGAACAGAGGAGCCCCAGGGTGCAGGGGGAGATTCATAAAGGTGCTGGAGGAGGAGGAGGAGGAGGCTGCAGTGTGTGTGTGCAAGCCCCATTTGGTGGTTTGAGTAATGTTGCCACTAGGGTGTCTCTGCAAACAAGATATTGCATCTCCAAAGAGTTCCTCGCACRAATAAAAAGCTAAATAGAAATGATGGGCTGACTAGCTGAGCCTGTGCTTTTTACTTTTATGATTGAGAAATAGTTGTTGAAATTGTCAATAAAAATAAATAAAATTAAGTTTCCCTAGTTAGGTGAGGAAAGGCGAGCCTACCTGTCTTTGCTGACAGGCCTTTTTGTTCTGTGTTGGCTTTTATATACGTGAAAAAAACACCATTGAGAGCTTACAGGGAGCTACACTGGGGCGGTTATTGCCATTTTTACATCCTTTATATGGGCTTAAATCCATTTACAGATGCGCTGTAGACAGAGAGACATTTTTTACAAGTAATTGTCATGTATACAAGGGTCCTTATGTGTCACAAAAAGATCTCACTTAAGAGAAATAAATGTGCTTTTCATCTTTTGTTGGCAGGAGCTGKAGGTGGTTGGGAAGAGGGTAATTGGTGATCTTTTCCAGTCTGATAACCAGGACAAATAGCGGGGGAGCAGAGAGTGGCGTTGCTATCCTCCCCATTCCCTCTCCCGGCCGGGTGTCAGCAGCAGGGGTGACAAATGCCACCAGCCGGGCCCCAGGGACAGGAGAGCCCCGGGGTGACCCGGCCGGGGCTGGCCACGCTTCTCCTGACCTGCGTTCACCCCTGGTGAGCAGCTCATCCCCGCCTGCGAGGTGCGATCGGCACGCAGAGCTCTGCCTCTTTAGTGCCTTTATTTGTCGGTTAGAATTTCCCTTCTGTAACAAGTCCCGTGTGGGTTTTCTTCTTCTTCTTCTTTCTTTTATTTATTTATTTTTAAGGTTATTGTTCTTCTCAGGGGGCTGCGATTGAAAAGAGTCCCCGGAGGGGAGCTTTGGTGACATTCTGCATCACCTGTACCCCTGGRGAGGCTGCAGATCCCTCCTGCAGGGGCACGGGGCACTCACCTGGGCAAGGTGCTGGTGGTCCAGGGCAGAGCTGTGATGGGCATTGCTGATTTTTCCCCTCAGGGAATGCCATTCCRTGCCATTGCTCCAGAGGAAGATGTCGATAACGCCGTGCAGGGAGCCCTGTGAGCACTCAGCAGCCACTTAGGCTGGGGCAGTAACAGATGCAGGCAGCCCTCGCTGATGGARGGTTAAAGCAGGTCACCACTCAGGCCAAATAGCAAAAGGCAGGTCCTTTATTGCATAGATTTACTTATAAATCGTTTTCCAGTCAATAAAAGGCAAAGCAGGAATGGGGTTGGAGGCCTGAGGTTGAGGAARGCTTAAAATGAGACCAAATCCGTGTCTGCAGCACAGCAAGCTTCACTTTCAGCAGTTCACAATTTCTGTTTAATATCTGCTTTATGCCAGCAGGTGCCTGGGCTGGGAGGTGCAGGGATGGAGCATGGCCTTGAAAGCAGGGACAGGTGAGCAGCAAACCTGGCTTGATAAATAATGGATGAATTGTGCTGGGTTTTGCTGATGATGTAGTGACCTTTTGGGAGGCAAGAAACAAAGAAACAGCAAATGACCAGCAATACTGATGAACAGGCTAAGTGGACTGGACACATCATTAACACCAGCATACCAAAATAATTACATGCAACCGGGAGTCACACGGTCAGCAAAAAGTGAGGCGAGGAAGTGGCGCTGTGGAAATTTGAGCTTTCCATTTCTCTGCAGCAAGGAGAGCTCTGGGGGGATGTGGGTTTGGGGTGCTTGGGGTAGTTGGACCTGGGCTTGATCTGCTGCCAGGAGTTTGAGGCTTGCAGCAGAGCAGAGATGGGGTTTGCAGGGATGGAACAGATTTGTCCAGATGAGCAGAGATGGGGTTTGCAGGGATGGAACAGATTTGTCCAGATGAGCAGAGATGGGGTTTGCAGGGATGGAACAGATTTGTCCAGATGAGGGGTTCGAGAGAAGCCCCCACAGAGCAGGAGTTCTCCTGTGCTGCAGGGAGAAACTGTGGGAGAAAAGCCCAGAGTGCCACAGGACTGGTTAACACACATTTTACAGACACATTAAACTTTTTATCACCTTTTTAAAGACAACTGGTCAGCCCCAGGGCAGCCACCTCTGTATTTCAGGCAGTGCTGGAGTGATTCTGGTGAGGCAGCCACGCTGGATTTTGTGAATGACCAGATATTTGGCTGCATCAAGAGCCTGCTTGCTCTCCCCTGTTGGAAAACATGATCATCAATGGGGATGTGTTGGCAGGGAAGTGGGGAGAGACGCTGCTTTTCACACGCTCATCTGTTTCCACACAAAAACAAGAGTACTCATTATTGGTTATTCATTATTCCCCCCATCTAATAAACTTTCTGCCATTCAGGCAGCAGGCAGGAACAGCAGCACGCTGCTTTGTGCAGCCCGTCACGCATCCGGAGGAACAGATAATGAATGGGCAAATCAAACAGGCTTCCYAAAAACTCCCCCTGGAAATGATTCAGCCCAGGGAATGCTCCTGGATAGCAAATCTGCAGGAATTAAGGTGGGTTGCAGTGGGCTTGCAAACAGCACCAGGACCTGGGTTTGCAGTGAGTGATGGAARCAAAGTCGCTTGGTGGTTTCAYTTAAGCAGAAATKATGGTAATTTTCACTTTGTTTGSCACCTTCCATCTGAGGGTCTTCAAMTGCTTTACAAACYCAATTAATTAGTTGTGGTGAGACCCCTCCCCTGTTGATTTTGGCAGTGCATGCACCCATTTAATGCTGAATATCAGAGTGAATTCCATACATTTGCACCCAGCAAAATGTGGCGAAGCCCAGCTCTCCTCACTCCTCAGCCCTCCCAGACCATATTTCTTCTCTATTGCTTGAACTGACACAAAACTTCATGGGAATGTTAAAATTATATTCAGTACACACCTATTGGCACCATATTTAACCTACTGAAAAAGAGTGTGAAATACTCTATTTTAATATTATTTATAATATTACTATTACTTATTTATTTTATTTATTTATTAGTCTAGCTAGCCATTATTTATTCTAATTATTGATTTGACTTGACTTGATGATCTAAGAGGCCTTTTCCAAACCAAATGATTCTATGATTCTAAATGGGCAAAACTGGAGGGGGAACAAAAAGTATAACAACTCTTAAAAAACAATCCCTTTTGCATTGAAGCAGCAAAAATTTCATGGTGGTTTGTTTTGTTTCATTTTGGTTGTTTTTTTCTTTTTGAGGTTTCCAAACTAAAAATAAGCCGAGGAATTAATACCATCAGTCGAGAAGGAGCAGAAATATCCTGTGGAAAACCCACTTGGATTTGTTTTGATTTTTCTGCATGTTTGGAGCACAACACCAGAACTGGTGTGCATGGCTCAGCTCTGCTCTCTGGCCAGAGCAAACCCTCTGTTTTTCAGCATCCCCTRCCTCATTACTCACACCTAACCCTGCACAAAAACAAGGAGCATTTTCCTGCTGGGGCTGTTGTTTGGGCTGGGACGAGCACGGCTCAACAACCTGMGCTGGCCACGTTGCAAGAAGAGTTAATCCACTGCCATCTGTCTTTATTATGCTCCTATTGTTGGACACCACAGCCTGGAAAGCCAGCAATGAAACCCAGTTGTTCGTTGCCATTCATCATAGTTATTGCTGGAGTTGTGTAATGAAGAGGGGAAGTGCTGTTTATTGCTCTCCCCTCTTTAGAAACTATCCTTAGGGGTAGTTATGGATGGTTATTGGAATCAAGCACAGGACTCTGGGAGGTCCCCCCTTCTGTTTCTGTGCTGAACCAGGAGGTTTAATGGGGTTTTATGTCTGCTTTTGCTTTGAGGCTGCTCTGCTGCTTGCTTTTGTTCTCCGTGCCCTGAAGTTTGGCTGCTTCGTTCCTGGCTTGAAGGTGAAGGGAAGGAAAGGAGCACTATTAACATGGTAAAAAGGTGCCCTCCGGGGCAGGGACGGCTCTGCCACACATAAAAGCAGCAAGTGTGCACTGCAGCCAGAGTTTAGGCATTGTCCTGCTCAGGAATGAGCCCTTTGAGACTTTGAAAATAGCTGATCATGAGGACAGGTGCTTTTAGGTTGCAGCTCTTCTCTCCAGCGGTTTCTGGAGGCTGGAAATCAGAGCAGACTCCAGCTGTGCAGGTGAGGGATGGAGGGGACAAGGGAACAGTGCAGGAGGTGAAAGAGCCAAACATAATTCTCACTGGGCAGTGCAATGCTTCTCACTGGGGATTGCAAGGATAAAAATGAGAATGCATTCAAATAGATCAKAATGGAGATCCTTCAATAAGTCAYCATGCCTGCACTGCAGCTGGCAGATTTTGGRGATTTTGGGCTGAGACACACCTCCTCTGGGTTTTATGAGGCAGTTCCTGGACTGCAGGACGGTTGACCCCACGGAGATAATGTATTAAAGGACCTGAACTTCCATGCAGAACTCAAATTGTCTTGTAATTAGCTCTTCTGTTTCAATAATTTCTACTGGTTCTTGCAAATACTCTGGGAAACAAAGAGATGTGGGTGCACTGAACCTCAAAAAAGGCAGCAATTCCCCAGCTGCTCTACTTCTGCTGCCACACACCTTTGGTGCCACAGGCAGTTCACAGGCCACTCCTTGCTCCAGACCCCATCTTCAGGGAAGTTTGCAGAGCCCCAAAACTTATGGACCAAACTGGAACGAAAATGAGGTTCTGTGGCAGAAATAACACCTTTGGAAGGGGCCTGGTGTGCAGACAGACAGCCTGCACAGCTTCATTTTCAGCAATTTATTTGTGCTGGCAACAAGGGAAGGGTGTGAGGAGCCTGTGGGATGAGGAGCTGTGGAGGAGAAGAGCTGCCTATCCAGGTATCAGAGCCTGCACTCTGGCAGGGCTTCTGGGCATGATGTGTAATAGGTATGAGATGAGCTTCAAGGGCTAAAGGCATGGAAGGAGTTAGAGATCTCAGTTGTGTTTCCCGATAACGTTCTAGCCTGTGCCTGTCAAAGCTGCTGCTGATAAGGGGATTCTGCAGAAAGTAATTAAAACTCGAGCCCCTGGTATTTATTTAAAGGGGAARCTCTTGGGACTTGATAGGATTTTGTTGAAATGGACCGGGAAGCTGATTCTTAACGTGCCATGGAAAAGCGCAGAGAATTAAATCTAAAAAAGAGAGGCCAAGCAAGTTTCACAGTGCCCTCACACAATCTGTGAGGCTGCACAAGCTGTGAAGGTCTCTCTTACATGCTGAAAATGAGGATAACTCAAGCAAAAAAAAAAAGAAAAACACAAAAAACCTCCCACTCTTGGTGCCACAGGAAAGATTTGTTCCTGGAGAAAGGTGTAGATCTGCATATGTTGACTTGGAAAGAAACGTGTGCTGTTATTTTGGACTTCAGCTCTCTTTTCCCTGAGGTGGCTTCCCTGGAAAACAGATAGATCTGAACAGACAGCTTTGCATATTAAGTACATTTTTTTTTGCTAGACACTGGTTGTCCGAGAAACTAATTTGTGACAATAGACTGTGGTTTAGTAGACATTATCTTCAACCAGTTTGCAGCAAAGTGTGGGTTCAGCGRTATCACCCTACTGCCTGTGAAGTCTCATCAGGGCTTGGTGGGAAATTATGCCCCAGTAATAGAGCACTTATTGATGGGGTTTGCAGGCTCCAAGCCTGATGTATGGCTGGCTCTTTCAATTATGGAATGGCAGCAGTGAAGCATGGATTGTTATCTGCTGACATCTTGTACAGCAGAAAAATGAAAAGCAGGAATTCCTGTGTCAGAGTCACTCGGGACACGGAGGAGTATAAAGAAACAGATGAGGCAAAACAGAAAAAAAATCAGCGTGGCTGAGGTCCCAAGAGCTGCCATCACTTCATCGTTTTCCATGGAGTCCCAGCACTGGGAAATAAGAGTTTTAAAGSAAAGTGGTGTCACCTGAATTTTCCCACAGTCATGTGGATTTTTTTTCCCCTCTGGCGGATTTAGGAAGAGTGTCAGATGATGCTGTCACCAGTGCCTGGGTGGGAAGAGAAGTCGGTGGTGTGAAGTGGCAGAGCCAGCAGCCTCTGGGCTGCTCCCAGACAGTCCCAGTGCCTGTGTCAGGAGGGCAAGCCCAGAGCCAAGCCTAGAGCCAAGCCTAGAGCCAAGCCTAGAGCCAAGCCTAGAGCCAAGCAAGAGCCCTGCAGGTGCTCAAAGCTCACTGACAGCTGTGACAGGAGTGATTCCTTCTCCAGTGCTTCTGCACACTTTGGAATTGGAGATGATGTTGGAGCTGCTGCCTCCCAGGGCTGAGCTCCCTGTGTGATGAGTGGCCAGGATGCCTTAGGACACTGCAGAATAATCTCATTTGGATACAGGCACATGGGGAAAAAAAAAAACCCTTTGCAAGAGATCTTTAGTTATTGGGAATATGCTGAACTTCCTGGGAAAGGCTGCTTTGAAGGACAGTCACTGTAGGAAGGTGAAACATCACAGATCCAAGTCCAAGCTGGGGAATTTTCCTTTTTTGCACCCTAATACTTTGTTCCAATGAAGTACACTTCAATATTTCTTTCTAGACTTCAACTTACAGGAAAAATTCCCCAGGTGAATGGTCCAGCTTTGTAAGGCTCCAGTCATGGAGGGATTTAGGATCATGTTCATTTTCAAGTCCATGTTAACCCTTGTAAACTTACAACACCAGTCATGCTCCAGGTTGTAGCAAGATTCAGGTTTTCCTTTTCATCATTCTTCCAGGTTACTTTGAAATTAAAGAAAGAAATCTCATCAGAGATTGTTTTTAGGATGCACCCAGACAATCTGAGGATTATTTGAACACAACCTGTACAGTTATTGTAATTTCAGAGAGTTTATTTGGTAATAAAAAAACCCTACTGCACTACAGCTTCCTGTCACCTTAATTAATAATAAAATATGCAATTTCCTGTACATGTAGAATTATCACAGAATCACAGAATGGTTTGGGTTGGAAGGGAACTTAAAGCTCAGCTCATTCCAACTCCCAGCAGTGGGCTAGGACACCTTTCACCACACCAGGTGGCTCAGGGCTCCATCCAACCTGACCCTRAACACCTTCAGGGATRTMATATATAAGTTTGGGCCCCAGTTTAATACAATAATAATTAGGGACTTGATAATTGAGAAAAACACCCCTGTGTAACACAGAGTCAGCAGCACTACCCCAATGCCTTCTTGTCAAAAGAAATTGCTTTTCTTGTTAAGACAATGRTCCAAACTACCATTTCCAGGAGAAAATCGTGGCATAATCAGCCACAGCCATGGGAGGGGAAAGGCAGTGATTTGTGTGGGATGTCAGGGATGAGGTCTCCGTGYCCTGTGACCAACTTTGCCATGGGATAACAGCCCCTCCATCATTCTGCTGTTTGATCTCACCTCTCCTCAGCTYACTCATCTGCGAGATTCACTTAATTACATTAGTCAACTTCACTGAGGTGTCTTGAAGCTTAATTAAGTTCTGGAAAGCCCGTCAAGAGCCGCTGGCAGAACGCTCTGAGGAAGTGCTGAGATGAGGAATGGACATGAGGGAGGGAAATGCGCTGCACTGTCGCTGTTGGGCACGGAATAAAGATGAAGACTCCAGTTTGCAGAAGGCTAAAAAACAAGGATTTATTCTATGATTTCGCTCCATTTTTATATAAGGTGTTCCAATACAGACTGAACATGATTGGTGAACAGGAACAACACCTCTCTAATCCCGTCGGTTAAACAGAGAAGCAGCAAAACATCACCTGGTGGAAAAATTGGTGTTGAGAAAGAAAGTTGTTTCGATGAAATTATTTTGGGGAAAAGCTTTCCAGAGAATTTCTTCCCTTGGGAACGAGTTRGCCAAAATCTTTTAGATTTAGAAATATCAGGCCCACATTGCAGTGTGCTTGGGTGACCAGGGTGGGAGATCAGCAACTCTGGGGAGATCCCTGCTGATGACCATTTCCCAGCTTTGTGGGACGTGGGAGCGTGTTACCTCCCTGTTATCCTTTCCAAACAGCTGATTTAGAGAGGGGGATGGACTCCTCACAGCAAGGCAGCAGACACAGCCCTGTTTTCTCAGCCAGGCTGGCCGTGGCTGGGAGCTGCTGGAGCACCTGTGGCTGGCTGCTGTCAGCTCTCGTTCCACCCTCGGGGAGCCTTCCCTCGCCTGACGCACCCCAAGGGGTGAATTGACATTCRTGGCTCCTCCAGGGGCAGAAGCATATGGAGGCTCCAGCGGGAGGAAGAGCCGTGCTCGGAATTGCCAATCAGTGCCTCAGCTGGGGAAAAACCTCGCCACTAACAAGGCTTCACGCTCCTGCAGCTCTCCTGGCTGTCTGTCAGCYGCTGAGCAACCTCCAGCACCAGCTTATTACGGAGAGGTGGTAACCTCTGCATATTTTAGGGGGCAAGCAGTTCCTATTAGAAACACCCACGAGGTATTTCCCTAGAACTTAGCGAAATTGGATGGCCTTAAAAATGGAATATTTAGCTGGGAAGTAACAAAAAAAAAAAAAAAAGGGTTTCTGCATTTTTTTCTGGAGGAAAATTTGTCAGATTGTTGTGTTTGGAGTGTTTAAATGCACCGCTCTCCTTTGAATCTCTGAGTTTTGCCTGTTTGTTTACGCTCCTTTTGCCGGGAAATGCTTTGTTATTGTTTCCCTGCGCTTTCCACAGGGCTTGAAATTACTGGCTGTGCAGGAGGAAATTAGCTGGTAATTAAAGGCAAGTTAATAACGATTCCCAYGGAGTCTGCTGGGCCCTGTTGCTGCGAGGAAGGCTCTGTGCCTCTGTGGTCAGGCACTGCTGCCCAGGCAGCAGGTGTGACACCGAGGGGTGGCTGTCACACCTGATACCTGCTCAGAACACACACACAGGCAGCACCYGAAGCCTTTCAAACCCCAGCAATTAGAGATAATGGCAGGATATCAAAACAAGATGAGTAATGCAGGAACCTGAAGCCAGCAGATTGTTTTTGAGTGGTTCAGAAAGGGTGACTTGAGGAAAGAAAGCTTTGGGTTCAAACTTGTGGCGTGCCAGTCAGTGCCTGTACCATACCTGTGATTGTTTTAGGCACCATTAAAATTGGGAAATGCTTGGAAATTCTTTCTTGGAAATCAAGTTCAAGACTCAACTTCCAAAGTGTCCAAGGCTCAGGGCTGTCTGCACAAAAACACCCTTGGCTAGTGGCCTGCTCTCTGGTGGAATATGAGTGGGATGTGTTTTGCTTTTTACAGGTGGGGAAATCCTGAGCACTTGCTGGAAGGAGTCCCTTGAATTTTCACTTTGGCTTGAACATATTTTTGAGGTAGATTTTAAGATTTTGGTGCTTTCAGATGTAGAGGATGGAGTCATGAGAGCAGCTGAACGTTTTGAGTGAACCCAGCCTATGGAGCACCATTTCTGACAGGCTGAGCCATGAACTGAAGTTGTTCTGGGCTGGTTTGCAAAATCAAACCATGAGCCCTGCTCTGTTCTGTGGAAGGAACGACCCAGGGCTCTCTCAGCAGCACCTCAAACAGCCCAGCTGGCACAGCTTGAGGGCTGCCTGCCCAAAGGGGGACAAAGACCAAAAGACACCAAGAACAGGAATGAAAACTTGGAAAATTTCTCAAATGGTTAAAATAAACTCCTTAGGGAAGGGAAAAAAAAAAAAATAAAAAGTGCCTCTCCTTTTGAAAGGCTGCAATTACTGTGGATAGGATCCATCTCACCTGATGGCACCCAGGTCTCGGCATCTGCACTCAGCACTCAGATCTCATTTACCATCAATGGAGAGAAATGGGCACCTCCAGCAGGCAATTGCTCTCATCTGGAGGTGGTTGCCTAAAATAGGTCAGACAAATCACTGCAATTTCTCTCCACTTACACATTTAAGAGACTCACTCCAGTACAGACACTTGTCTTGTGGACCTCTGACACCAGGTGAGATGAATCCCCCCTGAAGTGACAAGACCCATCTTCTGAAAGCAAGGAGGGAACGACTGGGGGATGTCCCAAACCCTGCTCTGATGGCATAACGAGCCAGTGTGTGCAAAAAAGGTGAATAGCTCCCCAGAACACATCAAGCTCAGCCCTGACCATTTGGAGGATTTGGGAACATTTGAAGGGGTGATTAGGATTAATCCATTTACCTGAGCAAGTCACTTGGAGAGCCTTAGCTGTAAAACAATATTGGTTATCAGCATCCTCCTGTGAGCATGTTCTGTGAGCTCTGGAAAGGAGGTGTTTTTTTTTTTTCCCTCTGAAACAGCCTCTTCACATTTTCCCCCAGTGAAGTATTTTGCTACTCAGATTTGTGATTTAATAATCATAAATAATAGAGCCCTTAGTGCTATATTTTTAAATGACTGAATGGTGAGAATCTACTTTAAAAAATTGTATGAATGCCTATCACTTGTGTGCATATAAATGTATTCAATTAGCACTCAAATCTTGAGTTATCTCCTGATGGAAGGCAAAACCTTTTGAATTCAGTCCCATGCAAGAAATACTGTGTCATTTAACTCACAAAAGGATGCCATGCACTTAACAGATAATGACTGAAGAGGATTTTGCTGTATTGCCTGTTCAGCTGCTCGTGAGGACAAAGAAAATAATTCCCCTTTTAGGATCCTGTGGGGTAATGAGTGAACCCTCTCCACACTGATCACACTGAGCAGGGGAAAGGGGAGAGCCCCAYGGGCTAAAGGGGCTGCAATTTCATTGTCATGGTCCCCCCCATGTGCTTCCCCATGTTTTGTCTGGGATSCTAAGCCAGTGGCTAACCTGTCTCTGAACCTGCCACCAGCACACAGAGATTACTCACCCTGGATACTGCACTTCAGCAAATGCAGAATTAGCCCTGGCTAAGTAATCTTGTTAGTGTGATTCAGTGTTAAATGGATCTCGATTAAATGGGCCTTTATATTGTCCCAGCTGGAGATGATAAGCCCCCACAAGGAAATGGCAGGAGACCCGAGGAAATTGCTTCACTTCAGCCTGGGATGTTTAACCCCATMAAACACTTTCTGGTCCCCCTCTGCTGTTGCTTCTGCTGACTTGCATGGCACCATTTGCTCTGGCCCTTGGCTGCAGGCACAGGAGAGGCTCAGGGCAGGGGCTGCAGCATCTSTCCCAGACTCCTGTTGGCCAGGACAGGAGCAGGGTGCTGGAGGTGCTTGTGAGAGGGCAGGATGGCTCTGGTGGCTGACTTGGTCCCCCTCTGTTAATTAGCTGGAATTAACAATCCCTTTGTTAGCACGGTGCTTTGTCCAACCCCTCACTCAAGATGTTGGTGCTGRGGAGCCTGAGCATCCAAAGGTCAGAGCCACTGCTGCCACCAACRATTTATGAAGCTTCAAACAGCACCCAGGGAGAATCTTCAGGCTCATCTTAARAGAAATGGATTGCTTAAACGAGCCACTGGGACTGGTTGGGAATGGCTTGGGGTTTATCAGTGAGAGATAGGGATCAGCCCCGTGTATCAGGAGCTGACACTTCATTTCCCCTCGCTGTTAGATCTGGCAGCGTGCTCACAGCCTGGGGAAGAGGGAAATGGCACCAAAACCCCCCAGGGACTGCAGATGCAGAGGCAAACTGGGGGGCACTGGTGTGACTGGGATGGGGAGCTGGGGCTCGGCAGGACCAAAGTCTCCTCCTCTGCAGTGGGAGCCAGCTCTGCCCTCCAGAGGCTCCTGGTGGTCTGAAGCAAGGGCTGGGGGAGGTTTGGTGTTGCAGGTGAAAGCAAGATTAGAAAGAGAAAAGAAAAAAACCCCAGATAAAACACTTCACCCATGACCCCTGCTAATGATGAAATYAGGAAAAGGCTTCTGGGGACAGATAACAAGGTGGACATCAAACTGCCCACACATCACTGTGGGCTCTCCTCCTGCTTCTCTGCTCTCCTCCTGCTCTCTRTCATCTAATAAATTTTCTCTCTCCRCGTCTGATGTGACTTCAAAATCCGGATTTATCCTCGCAGAGCCGGAGAYGCTAACAGGACACATGGAAAAATCTCTGCTCCRTAGCAAGTCAGATGATCTGATATCTTTTTTCCCAGACCTTTGACAGAAATATGGTAAACATGCAATTATCCGAATTTTTCCATAAATTTTGCATTGGAGGTGGATTTACATGCCTGTGATATTTTCCAGACGTGAATCCCAGCCCTGTGAAGCAGCGAATGGCTGCGGATGGGCAAGAAATGATATAATCTATTAGAGATTCCCTTCATTATCCCTCTAATCAAGGCTTCTATCAGTCTCCTTTGATGTGCTGCTGGAAAAAAAAAAAAAAAGATCTTCAAGTAAACTGATGCTGGAGATAATTAATTAACTTGCCATCCTCTTGCCTTACAGACAGAGACAGTGTAAGAAAGAAGAAGTGTCCTTTGCAATTACTGCTCTGTGGTTTTCCATCCAGYGCTGACAGCTCGTGGGACATGAAGTGGAAAAGCATTTTACCAAACTTTGAGGCTTTGGCCATCAATTCCTTCACTGGAGAATATTTTCTCCTGCTCGTGTTTTTCATGTTGTTGGATAACGCTCCTGATGGTGAAAAATGGGTTTAATACTTGAACAGTTAGAGCTGGRTGTAATCTAACCTGGTAATAATATCTTCTTTATGCTTCCCTTACAAATACCCCCATCTCTCCTACCCTCAGATTATTGTGCAGGAAATCCTTTGTTAGTATAGAATAGAACATTGAGACTGAGAGCTGGGGCAGTGGAATAATGTGGGCACTGCAGGTTAACACAAGTATTCCCAATGGTTTTTTTTTCTAGGGGCTTGGCAGGAATGAGGAATGATTTCTGCCTTGGGAACCCATCTTTTTCATGTGGACTTCTCTTTCACCAAATATTGGTGCAATCTCAAGTCCTGCAAAGACATGGCTTTCCTTTCTGGCATTTTAAAGGCTAAAATTTAAATTTCTCTGCCATCTCAGACCAAACCTGCAGCAGGAGGAGCTCWGCAATCCACCAATCTCAGACGATTTTTTTTTTCTTTTACAAATTACATCCCTTTTTTTGCTGAGTTTTTTTCCGTGTTTCCAGTTCCTTGAGTCCTCAAAACAGCATTTCAAATTCTAACTAGGTTAGCTCTCCTTAAATTTCTCCTTTTTGGTGCTGCATGAGCAGCCAGACAGGGGAGAGCATGGCTGAGCAGGCAGACTGACAGAGCTTTAAACACAGCGCTGCTCAGAGCTGATGCCCAACACCATCAGCAAAACACTGACAAGAGCCTCCTTCCCAAGGAAATCTCCCCAGAATCAGCAAGCAGCAAAGCAGAGAGAAAGCACAAAATAAAGGCAAGGCTGAGTTTAGAGTGTTCCCTGGCAAAATCAGGGGTTTTGCTGATTGCAGGGTGGGTTTATGACAAGGAAAAACTTGTTCAGTTTGGGTTTGGTCACCAGGGGCTTGTAAATTAGTTAATAATTGTAGGAGTCACTAAAGGCTGAAGAAAGCATCTTGGCCTGTAAGCACTGAAAAAAACGTCCTTTCTCACACACTCCTTGTGTGCAGAACTCTTTARAAAACCCCAATCTGCTAATTAATTTTAAGCCTCTTTGTGGCAAAGCCTAAGAAGTGGATTTACCAAGAGACCAGGGGGTCCATCTGGTGCAGAAAGCTCTCTCCTKTGCCAAGGTGTTTGTTCCATGGTGGGGTTTAGGTCTGGATGTCTCCTTTGGGCAGCAGCTTGGCTGTACTGACCAACTGACCACTGGCATGGTGAGGGGATGGTGGCAAAGGTCCTCAGCCAGAAACCAGAGGGGTTTTGCTGCAGGTGTCCCATGCTTGGACAGGTGCACAGTGCCTGTTTCCCTAAATAAAGGGATCACACCTGATGGCAATGCTCAGTTTTGGAAGTGGGGCAGATAAAGCTCATTGGTGTGAGCTCAGTGAAGCTTCTGCAGGTTCCATCCTCCAGGTTCCCTTGAAGCTCCTTTAAATAAAAACCATCAGATGCAGCATCATTTTCCATCCCCATGAACCCTCCTAAGCCTGCCTGCTCTGTGTGGGTGTTCTCTGGAGGTGCCAGAGCTGAGAGGACACACAAACCACCTTCCCACACCTCTGCCCTTCTCCTGCCAAGCCAGGTTTGGCCAGGGAATTCAGAGTTTGGGTAACACACACGTGTTTTGCATCTCCCATTTTCTGTATCTCTCATTCTCTCAATCTCCTATTCTCACACAGTTTCTAATTCCTTATTTATTTTTTTTTCAGGAGCACATTAACTCCACGTAAATGAAAATTTGCTTGAATTTCCCCAGAAGATTTGCATTGATTTTTGGGTTGGAGAGAGGCAGGGAAAGCAACAGCATTGACAAGGAGACCTACTCATCTGAACTTAATCTGTTCCTCTGTCCTAATTAGCAATACATTTGCTCATGGAGAGGGAAGATTTTGATGATTGGCAAAATAAAATAAAATGGGTGGGGAGAATTTTGCAAGTTTTTATGTGCGTGAAAAGAGAAAATGAAATTAATGAAGGAGTAATAAAATTAAACACAAAATACATCTTTTCCTCCCAAATAGGAACATTTCATCCTTTCTACCTCAACTGCAGTTTGGCAAGCAGTTTGTTCTCTGTTTTTCCTGTCTTCCAGCAAAGGACAAAGCAGCAGCTGAGCCCTGACTGGGARGCCCTTGCAGGAGTCTGGAGCAGGTAGGGATTTTCCTTCAGGTGATATCCATGAGAAACATTTCCCTGTGTGTTTGATGCTGTGCAGGACCTGCCTGCGAGGGGATGGGCTGGCATGGCTTGGTTGTGRCCCAGCCAAAGGCAGAGCAGAGCCCTCAGGCAGCTCCACTGCTGCCAGGAGGGCTCACATGAGGGCTGGCAGAGCACTTGGCAGCCTCAGGTTTATTTTCTTCCCCTTTTTGGATGCTGCTGCAGGATTTGCTGGGCAGGGGAAGATGCTCCATCCCACGTTTGTGTGTGAAAAGCAGTGCACTCACAATATGGGTGATCTATTATTATCTGCCTTCATGTGGTCACCTTGAACACCTGGATTGGGAGAAACCAGATGTTGTGCTGTGTGTCCTTCAAATGATTGTTTGAGATATTTGCAATCTTGGCAAGGTTTTCCTGCAAAGTTGATGATACGAAATAATTCTCATTACATGCCCAAAACAGTCTGTAAAGCACTGGAATCATCAGGAACTTGGTCATGCTGCTAAAATCCAACTGATTATGCTCTGTTTTGTTTGAACTTTCAATTCCTCTCCTGCTATCTTCCCTTGGTTAGTGGTCAAGTGTAACTTTACCTTGAAGCTCAGCCCTGTGAGGCACAGCTTGTGGCTGATTGCATCTGGTGGGAGGGAAAGAGGGGCTTTTACTGCAATCTTCCTGTTAATTTTTTGTGCATAAATTAGGAGAAATTAAGGCTGTGTGTGGCCCATGGTCGTGGCTTGGCCGTGGTGTGGTGCTGAGTGGCCAGAAAGGGTCTGGTGGCTCTGCTGGCAAACCATTCCCATGGGAACTCTTGGGAAAACCTATGGAAGTTCACAGTGGGCATGGAAATGGGATGGAAATATCAGAATCATTGGTTCTCTGGATTTCATTGCTGTTCAAACTTTATTTATTGSCTGAGCTTTTCCTTCTGAAGCAAAGTTAGGAGAAGAAAAATCAGTCAGATACTGAGCTTGCTGAATGCAGATCCTAATGTGCTCTCCCTGTGTYCCAAGGCATCCAGAAATGATGCAAACATGCTTTGGGCAATGCTGAGCTAATCAGCTGCTTGAAAGGCAGAGTGTTTTAACTTCAGTTGGGTGCCAGGTTATCACGTCCTCATTTCTYCAGGATGTGGGGAAAGCAGGAAGGCTCCTGCCTGCCAAGAGCTGGGCCAGCARTCCTGGAATGATGGCATGGGGAGGGCATTCAGTGGCTCTGCCAAGAAACCCAGGCTGCAGATCCACCCTGGGGAGCACAGCAGGAGAGGCACAGCTCACCCCCTTTGGCTCAGCATCCCTTATTCCTSTGGGGCTGGGATCAGAAGCCTTGCTGTGCTGGATTAGATGGCTCTGCTGGATTTTCGTGTCTGTGCATTACCCTGACACAGCCCTGTGCCTCATTAGCTGCAGGCTGGTTCAGATGGAGCTGTGCTGGTGTCAGCAGGATGTGCCCAGGGGTGCCAGGGCCCTGCCAGGGTGTTTGCATTTCCATGGGCCTGCCATTGCTCAGCGCAGCCAGGGATAGGTGCAGCTGATTAACGTGTCTGATTAATTAATGTGTTTAATAAACAGTAGCCAGGGACCAGCACACTGTAATGAGCTGCTCATCCCTGGAGCTGCCACAGCGTTCTCCTGGCAAATATTCTGACACTTGATCACGGYCCTGCTGTGAACTCCCAAACCAAGGGAACAGAGAATTTCTCCAAAAACTCATTTTCTCCCACATTCCATGCCACTCATAACCCCAGGAGCTGTGTGCTTGTGGGCACCCCCAGTATCTGGTGTGTCTGAGCTGAGCCTGGGGGAGCAGTGCAGGCCCCCTGAAGAGCTGGGTGGCACCAGGGGCACTTGCAGAGTGTCACTTTGGGGCGTGTTGAAGCATTGCTATGGGGGCAGACTTGGCCCCAGGTCGTGTGAGGGCAGCCTCAGTGGGTCAGCCAGATTGCCCTTGGCTGCCTTTAAAGGGTTTATCCCTGGGGGCAGCTGTGCTGTTTGAAATCCTGCAGCCAGGTAGGATCCAGCCTCCCCCTGCCGTGCCCAGGCTGGCCCCAGTCAGTCCCAGCTCTCAGCCTGCTGGGATACTGGGAATGTGGCTGTGTTTGGTGTGGGGCTGGGCTCTGCCACCTCCTCCCCACCCAGGCAGGGTGTGAACCTCCAGGTTCCCTTCCAGGAGGGCACTGCTGAGCTCTGGAGAGCCGCAGCAGATTAGAATATGCTGAACTGTGAAGACTTGTCTTAATTAATGCTTTATAAGGTTACAGCTCGAGCCGGGGAAATAATCAATAGTGAATCATCTACTCGGCAAACTCAGCTCCTTTCCGCCGGCGAGTTATCTGTAAACAGCTTGCAGTTTCCTCCGCTCATTCATTCATTATTTACAATTATTTCCCAAATAGTCCCCTCAAATTGCYGCTGGTCTGCAGCTTGTTTGCAAGCAGCGCGTGGCGGGCGCGCGCTCCGTGCGGGTCCAGCTGTGATCATTCGTTTTTGGTGGGATGAGCAGGTTATTTGTGGCCTCACGCTGTGTCCCCAAGTGCAGCAGCCCAGCTCTTGCCACCCTCCTTAATGAACGCAGAATGGCTTTGGGCAGGTACTCCTTGCTTCTTGTGCAGCGTCCCCGCTCTCTGCCWACAGCCTCGTTAGTGAAATCCTTCRTTAGGGGACTTGTGAGGGTGCAGCAGCTGCAGCACGGATTCAGAGCCCATCTCAGCTGGATTCTTCCTGAACTGGTCCTTCCTGGCCATGTGAGTGGCAGGAGGTTCAAAATAAGCCAGTCTGAGTGGCCACTGGTGTTTCAAACTCAGGAACCTGCCTGGGTCACTGGTGAGACCCCCAGAGCCCATCCCTGGGTCCAGTCTGGCTCTTTCTGCCCCAAATAAACCCTGTTGGTGTCCAGCCTCACAGCAAACTGCTCTCTGCAGTCAAACACCCTCATTTCAGCCTGTCACTGTGCCCAAAGTGATTGCAAAGAGAAAATCASCTCCAATTCCAGGGCTCTTTGCACGGCCCTGGCTTGCAATGTGCCTTCCCCTGTTAAAATCACCACACCATCGCAGCTCCAAGGCAGCCCTGGCAGCTTGGATGATTAAAAGGATTTCTTCATGATAAGAACTGGAGTGAAACTCATTTCAGGTAGCAGCCAAACAGCTGCTGGATGGTACACAGTTTCATTTACTGCTGACATGAACTGGATTGTTTTAAGCAGGGGACGTAAATAGGCTCTGACAGAAATCAAAGAAAACACCAGCTGCGGGTCAGCCACACTCTGGGGATTCTCTGCTGTGGATCTGTGAGGAAACCAGGCAGAGGAGCCGGCTCCTTGCCCTGATTGCTCAGGAAGGGTCTGCCTGGGCTGCAGGAAGAAGGATTGCCCCATGCTGGGGAATTTTGACRGGTTGCTTCCCCTTCCAACACTGTCACAGCCCCTGGAAGGCTGAAGATCTTGGGATGCAGCTGCAAAAGAAAAGTGGAGCTGGCTCTGGCTTTACCTGAACCACAACTGAGCTGGTTCAAGGTCTCTCCTGGCATGGGAGCCTGGCCCCTCTTCTCTAAGAGCCTTGGTCACTTCATAACTGAACTGAGCTGAAATTGTCCCATGGGACACACCTGTCACCATCCTGGGGCTGCCACTGGCMAGGGTCCTTCACCCCTCCATGGTCTCTAGGTCTCTTCCAACCCAGAAATTCTGTGATYCTGTGATCCAGCACTTGCCCCTTCCCACCRCCAGTCCCAAGGGCTTGCTGGGCCCAGCATCACCTCTGCTGCAGGTGGGGATGCAGAGGATTTGGGGAGGTCACAGGGGAGGGCTCAGTGTACAGAGTGACAGAGACAGAGATCACTCCAGGTGTCTTTTCTGTGGAAGAAAGACAGAAGGAAAAAGGAAATTTTCTCTGCAGAATTTTCTTTCTGCTTGGAAAATGAACAAACCYGGACCTCAGAGGAATCAGAGGAATCACGAGCCCAGAGCAAAAACGCACTGAGCACCTGAACAGTGCAGCCTGCGAGCTGGGAAGCATCCCCAGAGCCAGCAGCAGTGTCCTGAGGCTGCAGACTCGTTCTGCTGGGTGCAGCAAACGCTCCTGGCGTGCTGCCTCAGTCCCTCCACGAGTGAGACTCGGGAAAAACACAATCAGCCCCCTTGGCTCCTCTCCCCTGCTCCAGGTCCCCGCAGCAGCTGTGCCTCACCACCCTGGTGCTCTCGAGCAGGGGGAGAGGGTCGGGTGGTGGTTTTTTTCCCCCCTCTCCTTAAGTCAAAATCAATGATGATGACAGAGTTATAAGGTGAGCGATGGGAGAGGAGAAGAAAGCACCCGGTGTCAAATTTGATGCAGGAGGCAGTTAGAGGAACCTATTACGAGTTCTGTTGCCTTAGGGTATGTTGGTGGGTACATAGGAGAGTGTAATGTCAGCGAAACAGGAGAGCAGGCTCTTTCCCCTTGAACCCTTATCATTAATGTGGAAGGCATACATTGTCAGCTATTAGTCTGGAGGGGAGGGAGAACAGCACACGAGATGTCTTAGTTTGGAAATGGAGTCTGACTCCTCGGCTGCCGTGYGAGGGATGGAGGGTTATTGCAAGTGGTGTTGTTGTTGCTGCTGTGATTACGGAGGGTGTTATGGGGTTTGGGAGAGGATGGGGCTCTGAGGGTTCTGCTGCCTCTCAATGAGGAGGGGAGAGTGAAAAGCAGGGTGTGATGAATGCTCTGGGTGATCAGAGCCCCATGTCAGGGTGTGGTGGTGCCACCAGTGACAGGGACACTCTGTGTGACCCGGGAGGGGGCAGGTCTGTGTCCCCCCACCCAGCGCTTGGGTGCTTGTGAGAGAGACTTTGCAAGAGAAATGAAATAAAAGAGATTAAAAATTGTTTTAATTATTCCAATTCCTGCACCCTGTGATGCAGGGAAGATCTGCAGGCAGGGATTTGGGTCTGCAGTTTGATGCCTCCCTCCCTGGCCACGAGCCCAAGTCAGCCTGTGTGCTTTGCACCCCAGCAGCAGCTTTTGTGCAAACACACCAGATATTTGGTGCAACCCTGGGTGAACCCGTTCTCAAGGCTCCTGCAGGCGCTGGGAGAGAGAGCGGCTCTCCCACACCTCAGCTCCCGTCTCTGCCTCACCCACTCGATTCAGTTTCCCTCATTTAGGAAATGTAAATAATTCCTTGGGCTCCGCTAATCCCAAGATTACACGGGTAATTCCTGCTTGCATTAATGGGAGGATCTCTCTCAAATTCTCTGCATGTGAATGAGCAGCACAGGGCTGGCATTCTGAGCCCGGGTGAGTGCAGACACTTCCCCTCCTCCCCTCCCCAGCACTCAGGCAGGATCTGAGAGGAAACACAAAATTAGCTCCTTTGCCTCAGGACATTCTTTTTTTTTTTTTTTTTTGGAGGCACATTGCAAATGATGTCTATTATTAACTCTGGCCATTAGTCCCTTCCCTCTCCATCCAGCTCTGCCATTGTGGCTTTCAGAGTTATCTCACAGGTGCTGCTGGAGATGGAGAACGTGGTCACGCTCCGTGAGGTGTGGGAAAAAGGGTTTTATGAGCAAGCAAAGCAAATACGTCCCCTCTGTGCCTTTTCCTGCTGGCATCTGGTGCGTACTGACTCCCAAAATCCCAGATTTRGGGTGCCTGGGATGCACATCCAGGGATGCTGCACTACCCCGAGGTTTTTATTTCCACATTCTGTCTGTGTGGGAGAGATGTGGGAGCTCCCCAACTCCACCTGCAGCTCCCCTCAAACCCAAACCCARAGCCAGGGAAAGAGCCAAAAGCTGCCCCAGCACCGGGGCAGAGCGGAGCCCTCGGCTCGCTGCTGCTCCTGACTGCACCTCCCTCTGCTGCTCACTGGGGAAAATCATTAATTAAGCCAATTAATGAAGATGAGCTGGAGTAGCAGCTCTGGAAAAGTGCCATTGATCAACAGCAGGTTGTTCCCTGGGCTGAGCCCTGCCCCTTCTCCTGCTGGCACCGCTCACGTCCCCTCCAGGAGATGSCACAGGCTGGGACAGTGCTGGCAGCCAGGGGCTCTGGGTGGGGATGCTGTGCTGTGTCAGGAGCTGGGAGCATCCCAGGCAGCAACAAAATTAAAGCAGGGAGGGGAGGGACTTAAAAAAAACTGAGGTAATCACTAAAATACCACTGCCCCCCAAACTGTCACACATCTGCCTGCACCCCCAGCACCATCCCTGCAGCTCAGCACTGGGGCAGGCCAGCACAGGAGCGTGGCAGGGAGGCTGCTGAGGCACCTCAGACCTCCTGCCTCGGGGGCTGTCACTCAGCTCCTTCATTAGGAGGGGAAAAAAAGTGCTGGAGAGCCCTTGCTTCCTACAGTGGTTCTATTTCAAAGCTCTTTCAAACCAGGGTGAAGAGGTACGAGGCTCAGTTTTGCACATGGGTGGCTGAAATGGGGGAAAAAATAAAAAAAAAAGTGTGTTCTTAATTTGATAGTTGTAAAAAATGGGAAGCCAGGTGGGCTTGGGGAGTTTGGGGAAGTTCTTGGGTTTGGGATAAGAGGTGGAAGAGCCAGGAAAACCTTTATGCTGCTGTGAAATTTGTGTGCCATCAGTATCTGCTGTGAGAAAAAAAAAAAAAGCAGCAGTTAGCTGAGCAGCAAGATTGGTGTTCTTGTATTATTCCAAAAACATGGGGCTGATATTTATTTCATTAGAGTAAGCCTTCCTGTAGCCAGYAAATGAATTCCAGGAAGTGAGAGGAACCCCAGGATCAGGGACTTTACTTCATTTGGGATTGTGTGCAGCTAATATTCTGGTTAAATAAATACATTTTACTAATTGGATTACTCAGACAGTGTAATATACTGCTGGATTTCCAACACGATGCTAATAAATTGTGTGAAGAACTTAATCATGTTAGCTTCCAAAAAGCTTGTAAGAGATGAAATTAAAAAATAAGTAGAAGTTGACATCTATTGCATTTCACAGTGTCTTCATTTTCCTCATCCTTCTTAGAGTTCTCCTTYCCTCAGCATGGCTGATGTGGATTTTTTTTTCTTTAATCTGCCTGTGATTAGGGAGGATGCAGTGTTGGAGTGGGTGCTGCCTYGTGTTTGGCTTTTCTCCTAACACTGATCCTGGTAGAGAAGGAGGGRATGARGCTTTAACAAGGCCAGAGAGCAGTGGGGCATCTCCCTGGATGCAGCAGGGAACGAGGCTGGAGAGAAGCAGCTGGTGCTCCCCAAAATTGGACAGGATGCTGAGGGTGCACAGGGATGGGGTCTGTGCTGGGGGAGAGGACGTGGCCCTGGGCTGGGAGCCCCCCCAGGAGCATCCCACAGCTCAGGGAGGTGTTGGATGGCCCCTGCTGAGCTTCCACATCAGCAAAATGATGGAGCACGGGYGCTGCTGCTGCAATTCATCATCAGCGAGGCACAGCACTGCTCAATCCACCTGAGCTCCCCACCAGCAAGGGAAAGGCAACACAGACTTTGCTCTCCTTAATTCTTTTTTCTATTTCTTTGATAGAAATACACAGTGAGAGAGTGAATGGCTCTCCCTCTCCAGCCATCTGACAAATGGACACTGAGAACAGATAATTTGTCCCYCCTGTCAATAGAACAGCCCTTGGGTCACAGGGACAGCTCAGATGTGTTCTTTAAGCTGCACCCAGCTGTCAATAGGGTCTGCTCCTTGCTGAGGAATAAATGGCAGGCAAAGGGAGTGGTGTGGTTTGAGCCGAGGGGCTGGGGAAGCTGCAGATGGATGGAGCCCACCCTGAGTGTCTGGAGAGCACAGTGCTTCTCACCCAGCCATGGCATTTTCTGGGATAAGGGTGCTCCCCACCTGAATCACACCCCAGCTCCTTCCCACAGGGGTTCCCTCTGCTGTGTTTGAACCTGTCACAGCCTCCCCGTGCAGGACAAAGTTTGCTGCAGCATCACACGAGCTCGACATGAGCACCTCCACATGATGGGAATCATCAGTGTGAGYGTGCCTTTGAGAACAGCTCACCAAAAATGAAACCCCAGCACTTRGGCCTCAGGGGTTAAAATACCCTTCCCTTGCTCGCAATCTGCCTGTTTGGACTCCCCTAATTTTTTTTTTCAGATGTATTTGATGCATCAAACGGTGATAATTGTTGTACTAAAGGGGCACATGGGGGAATAATTTGCCTTTCTGAAGCGCTGCGAGATCTTCAGATGAAACACTCGGCTGCTGTGATTGGCACTAAAAAGAAGGAATTGCCAATTCCTGTTACAGAGTTGGCTTCCCCACAAGGTTTGGACGTGTGGCTTGGTGCGTGCATTTTGCTCCCCAGAAATCCTGTCCCCATCCTGGTGTCAATGGGATGCACCAGGGGTAGGTGAAGGCAAATCAGGTGATTTTCATGGGGTGCAGGCAGGAGCCAGCTCCTCTCCCCCTTCCAGAGAGTCCAACCCAAACCACCCAGATCAAGCAAAGTGCCTGGGAGCAGCAGCAACTCAGAAATCCAAAAAAAATCAGTTCCCAGCCTGGCACCCACAGTTGGTGCACCAAAATCTCTGCACTGCTCTGCCTTCCCTCTCTCCCCCTCGCTTCTGCGTCTCCCCCTGATCAAAGCTGCCTTATTTTTTTAATTCCCCATATAAAAGGGGTATTGTCTGCATGAGGCCTCGCCCTGCATTTATTTATATTTTCTCTCRCAGCAGGATTTAAAAACAACAAACCAGCCCCCGAAATGGCAGCAGCTTCCCTGTAACCTGAACCTCATTGAAATACTAATAACTAGGTTTTGATGCAGCTTTGTGGGTATTAATGCAAATGTTTTTCTGACTCTCCAGGTTTAATAGCAACAGCTTATACAACTCTAATTAGCATAACAAAATTCAGTGATGAGGAGTAAAATGCTTGTCTTGTTTGATGTTTCCTGGTAATTAGCAAGAATAATGATTTATGCGGCGTTCCTGGTTCCCGGCTCACAAAAGATGGCAGAGAGCACTCTCAGCAGTTAACTCCGGGTTTGTGGGGAGGATGGAAAATACAACGTGGAGACCCGGGCAGGCTCACACGGTGTGTGTGTGTGTGTGAGCACACACCCGAGCACAGAGCACTCCGAGGGCTCCGGGATTCTCCCAGCACATCCTCCCGTGTGTCCCTGTGCAGTTTTTGCTGTGTTGTATGAGCACAAGGGCTCTCACCCACTTCCAAACAGCTTCCCTGCCTTTTGCACAGGGATGGGCAGCACTCCCACAGAGCCAGGACACTGAGTGTGCTTTGGAGATTGGATTTGTGCCTTTTGGAAACACCGAGTGCAGCTGGGAAGGTTTCCTTCCCTTACTCCAAGTGTTCCAAGGGAGCCCCTGGAGCAGCTCTGTGGAGGAGAAGGGAGGTTTCTCAGTGCCACCTCAAGTGCCAGCATTTCCAGGATGAGACGAGGCAAAGCTGCGGCAGCACAGCCCACGTCCTCTCATCCCTAAAGAAACCTCTCCTGTCATCCCCAAAGAAACCTCTCCTGTCATCCCCAGAGAAACCTCTCCTGTCATCCCCAGAGAAACCTCTCCTCTCATCCCCAAAGAAACCTCTCCTCTCATCCCCAAAAAAACCTCTGCTCTCACCCCCGAAGAAACCTCTCCTCTCATCCCCAAAGAAACCTCTCCTCTCACCCACAAAGAAACCCCTCCTGCGTGCCTTGGGCTGCGCCTTTGATCCGGGGCTCTGTCAAACACAGGGCGTGCCTGGAGTGCTCTGGTTTGGGCCACGAGGAGTTAAAGGTCAGCACAAAAGAGTCTTTTGCTGGCGTGTCTGACACCCGCATTCCCCAGGTTGCTCAGCCCGTGTTTGCAGACACAACGCTCTGCATCACCTCCAATATTTCTCCCTGGCTGGGAACCCTCTGCCCGGCCAAGAGCCCGCTCCATCCCTCCTTTACACAAGAGGGGAAGGATTAAAAGCTGCTGCCGCTTTTCCCTACCCGGTGCAGCCCAGAGGAGCCTCCCCGCTCCATCACCCGCTGCCGGAGCCGGTGGGAATGGCTGTGTGCGACCCTCCGGGGAGCGCTCAGCGCTCCCTCTCCTCGCCTGTGCCATTAAATGTGTTGTGAGTTATGGTCCTCCCCGTCGGGGCCGGGCATGTGGAGCCCTGCATTAGCCACAGACTTGTTATCTTTCTCCTSTGCGAGCTCCTGCCCCGCTCCCCAGCGCCATCCTCTCCTTACAAAAGCTTTCATTGTATTAACAGCTGTAAAGCAAACCGTGCAGGCCAGTAAATTCTGAAGGAGTAAAAAGAAACCCTCCTTTTATGTGGTAGGCAGTCGGCTTTATGGAGGGCAGCGCCAAAGGCACTTATTGAGATAAACGTTCTGGCTGMGTTTTTTAAAAGGGCTAAATAATGTTGGCCATTTGCGGGTCTGCGAGATGACAAAATTAGGAGAGAAGTTAAACTACCTGCTACTGAGCATCAGATGAATTTTTGTGGCAATCTGGAAGCAATCTCTGACTGTTTATGCGGCTCCCCAGGCAGGGACTTGGCCAGCACAGCCAGAGRAGGGAGAGCTGCCGTGTTTCTTAAGTGCCAGAGCTGGGATGCAGCAGCAGCGATGTCGGTAGCCTGATCCAATACAGCAAATCCTTTGTTTCCTCGCTAAGAAAGCTAATTTTTGCAAAGCGAAAGACTGAATGATGTATAATCTGYGAGTGCCTCTAGTCTGTGGTGCTCTTGGGAGAGGGAAATTGCCATCTGAGGAATAGGACAGATGCAACCAGGGCTGCTCGATCTTATTCTCCCCTTCCCCTCCACCCTCCCGGTGCTTCTGAAATGGCTTCTACCAGGAGACACCCCGAGACAAGATGCATTCATTCATATTAATAACATTTGAGTATCTGCATCGGGTAAGGTGGCTCCGAGAGAGGCATTCATGATGAGAAGAATAATTCGGTCCAGCCAGTCTTTTGCGAGCCACTCTGGGGAAAAGCTTTCCCACCCTGGGCGCSGCGGGAAGCCTTGGCTGTGCTGTTCACATCAGAAAGCACAAGCTGATCTGACAAGCTGCAAATGCCAGCCTGGAAATGTCCCCAATGTCCCCTCCATCCCCTCTGTCCCTCCCTGCTGTCCTGGGCTGCTGGGGACACACGGTCGGGAGAGATGGGGTCACACTTTTCCGAGCCAAGCACAAAGCCCTGGGCTGGCAGAGGCTCCCACTGCTGTGCTCACCCCCGGAATGCCTCGGGGTGCTGCAGCCCCATCTGGCAGCCGGCTGGGGGGGAAGGCTCTGCTCCAGGAGGTGGTCACAAGGCACCGGAGCGTTTTCCAGCGTCTCCCACAGAGGAAATTCCTCCGGAGTGAGATCATGCTCTCCTCTCCAAAAGGAGGGCAGATCCGAGCTGGGGATGGGGGCAGATCCTGCCTGCAGCCTCTGAACTCGCACTCACCCTGCTCCAGCGAGGTTTAACAGCATCCCTGCACTTTTTATAGAAGCGATTGTTTGTTAGCCGAGACCCAGCGTGCGGAATCTCGGAGCTGCGTTGCTGCTCAGCCTGGCCCGGGGGTTGATGTGGCACATTTTTGTCTTTGTGCCCTACTGAAGGGAAACAGCGCCTGTGAGCACAGCCCCTGTCCTGGCCCCCACCCCTGCCCAGGTGAGGCATCGCAGAGATGCTTTAGAGTCGGTGCAACAAGCTTTGCACCGCATCTCAGCACACAAATATTTGTTTCAGGCAGGGGTTTATTTGCTGTAGAAACAATGAAATTTTCATACAATGCCTTTAAGATCTTGTTAGGGCAGAGCACAGCTCGGAATTGCAGCTGGAGCTGAGGTTAATCAGGAGAGCTCGGTGCCAGCAGGGAAAGGACCSTGGCAGGAAGGTTCTCAGGGAAAGGTGAGACCCAGCAGGGAATGCTCACACAAACACGGGTGGGTAGGATCTGCTCAAGGCTGGGCTGGATGGGGCATTGAGCAACCTGGCCTAGAGAGAGGTGTCTGCCCGTGGTGGTGGGGATTGGAACGAGATGAGCTTTAAAATCCCTTCCAAACCAAACCATTCTATGAATAGGAATGTGTGATCTGTGAATTTATAATTCTGTGATCTTATGGCTCCATGATTCCTTGACTCTATGATTCTATGACTCTGTGATTCCGTGGTTCTGTGATTCTGTGACTCTATGTTTCTATGATTTTATGACTCTGTGATTCTGTGGTTCTGTGATTCCATGACTCTGTGATTCTATGTTTCTATGATTTTATGACTCTACAATTCCAGCTACCATTGGAAAAGTTCCCCTTTGCCAGTGTGTGCCAGCCAGCAGACAATGGCAACATGCTCAGCTTCGTGCCACTTGCTGGGCACTTTCCTGGGTCACACAACCTGCTGCAAAATGCATTGTGAGGCTTGCTGCTCCTCCAAATTCCAGCCAGGACACGCAAGCTCCCAGAGCTGCAGGGCAGGGTTGCAGTGAGGCTCACAGGCGTTGGTGCTCAGGGGTTTTGTTGAGTCTAGGGCACAACGCAGGTTTGCAGCTGCAGCAGTGACAATCCTGCCGAGCCCTGTGGGCTCCACGCAGYGTGTGGGGGCTGAGTCAGACTGGGTTTTATCCGAAATGATTCACCTGGTGAATCCCACTCTCTTCCTGGGCTGAGCCAACSCTTTTGGCAGGATCTGTGTGTGCTTTAAATGCAGCCCTCAAAAAAGATAAACGTGTGGTCTGCGGACTCAGCTCAGATTTCCTCCCAGGTGGTCACCCTTGGATGGGATGAGATTTCCCTGCAGACACAGCCAGCCACCAGCTGCCCCTTTCCTGCTGTGCTGGGCACTGCCAGGGAGCAGAGACAACCCCACTGGGGATGTGAACCCACTGCTGGCATCTCCCTGTGGCCAGAGGGTGCCAAAAGGGCTCCTCAAGCAGACTTTGGAGAGGGGATTTACAGGAAACTCTTTGCAGCACAGCTTCAGCAAGGGCCCATCATGAGCTCTGGTGTCAGATGACAGCAGSAGACAAGGTGGAGGGAGGAGAGCCCCGAGCAGGTGCTGCTGTAAAACATTTCCATCCCTTTCTGCTTGGAAAGGCTCCTGCAGGCTTCACAGCACCCGTGTGTGTGTGTGAGTGTGTGTGAGTGTGGATGGGAATGATATAAATGTAAAATTGGCCCTCTCAGGTTCTGAGGAGCGCAGTTTGCAGCTGGAGATGGATCACCAATCTTCCAGGGAATTGTGCTCTACAAGGTTAAGCATGTTTGCAGAAGAAATATGGATAATGCTCTTATCATGTATGACCTTTACTATATGTGTAACATTGTCAGTGACAAAAATGCCATTTTTTAAATGGTTTTCACACTATGGTATCCAGCCATTAATCATGATGTATGTGAGCCACTCTATATTGTTTCTCTGAAATTGCAGCATTAGATTACTTTCCATCCCGGCTGCTCACATGAATTGTACCCCCTGTTACCAYGAGCAAGGCTCCTATTTTCCATGCCTAATGTCATTGTGGCCCCACATTTACCCAGAGGACTGGAGAGAACTTTGCAAGGCACAAAGAGAAGCAGCTCTGCTCTCCTTCCCCCTCAGACAATTTGTGCATATGTGCGTATAAATGGTGCACTTACTTTAAGATGTCTCTCTAATCCAGGAGTTGATAAATGACTCTTTCAGACACCTCTGCTGATGTTGCATTTTTAATGTAGACAAACTGTAGCTCTGGCTCCAGTCTGTGCATCCCTGCCACTGCCATCCCCACTCTTGGCGGGTTAATGTTTCATCTCGCCTGCTGTAATTTGGGAGGTTTTTACTTCCAGAGTGTGTTTTGATTTACAGAAGGTAAAAAGCAGTTGGCAGTTTGATGTTTACTCTTTTGTGGGCTTTTTTTTTCTTTTTTTTTTCTCTCCTTTTAAATGCAGCGAGCTTTCAGGTGCGAGTGCTGCTTCCAGCTGTACATAACTGATATTTATCCTCCCTGTCTGAGGGAAGATGCTGCCCAAAAGGGAGGCCAAACAAAGCCCCTCACACCCTGCCTGAGCTGTGGTTTTGGGGACTGAGCTGCTCTRACTGCTCACTGCAGTGCAGGGTGGCACACAACATCTGCCAGTGCAGGACTTACACAGGGATCAAAGGGAAAACAGAGCCCACAGAAACTCAGATTGCAGTTTTTCCCATTCCCCCAGTTAGCATTATCCAGAGTCTGGGCTTGCTGGGAGCTCATCTCCCTTTGCTGCTGGAGCAAGAGTGGTCAGATGAGTCAAAGGCAAGCAAAGGCTTTCAGATGGAAATACTGTGGGCACGCTGCACCCATGCAGAGCTGTGGGCACCCATGGGGATTCCCAGTGTTTCACATCTTTGGGGGAACTCAGTGAGGTCAAATCTTGCTCAATCTCATCAGCACCAAACCAGAGTGGGGTCACTGAGGTCACTGGGCTCTGTGGCCCCAGTGGGCAGCAGAGAATCAGCCTCTTGGGATGAAAACATTTTTGAGTAACAAACAGGTCTGTGTGGTTGTAGCCCCATKGCTGATTTTGGGGAAGGCCTCACCAAGCCTCAGACATCCTGAGTGACCTTGGGAGAACAACAGCCTTTGTCTCTGGGCTCAGAAGCTTTCCGTCTCTTACTCCATGTGTTATGTCCAGTACAGTGGGGACTGGTTTCCTTTACAGCACTTCCACAGGGCTCTGTAATCTCTTCATTCTGCTTTCTTACACGACCCTTCCATCCTGCAGAGGCAGCAGCTCCCCAGGTGCTGAACCTTCCCAGATGTGCAGCCTGTCCCCTCTGTCTGCTCCCCACAGACCCTACAAGGCTTTGCTGCTGTCCCCAGAAATCCCTGTCACTTCTTGGCGAGTTTCTGGTGGCAAAGTGAGTGCCTGTGGCTGTAGGAGCCCTCTCTGAGCTGGGTTTGTGGGCTGTGAGCTCTCCCCTCTCTCAGGACAGCACAGGGCTGCAGGACAGACAGGGAAAGGTGACAGCCAGACCTGGTCTGCCCCAGGTSCTGCCCACCCTGTCCCCRAGCCCTCAGCTCCAGCCTCCCCTGCAGCTGCCCAGGAGCATCCTGAGATGAATCAATTGTGTGTGTGTGGGAGCAAGTGCAAAACAAATTGCACGTGCACACGGGAGCAGGCRTCTTGTCTCTTTGTCTCCATTTCACCGTGCCTTTGTTCCAAACTCTTGCTTTGCTGAGGAGTTTCTCCATGTCACATGCACTCAACATTGAGGCTGATGATGCTGCAAGAGCTTCCTGTTTGTTGGTGTTGTCTAAAGAATAACGTGGCTGTGTTTGCCTGCCTCAAACCCTGCCTAAACACATCCTGATTTTCTCAACTTGCTCTCTCTTGCTGTTTCTCTTCCCTCAYTGCCTGAGCTTAATGATAAGCCCTGGAGAACGGTTTGGGATCGTGGCAGGCGTGCCTGCTCTGGCTGCAGTGAAGGCATTTTGGGGAGATGGGCTCCCCCCCTGCCTCCCTCTGTGGAAGGGYTGATGTCACAGGCATTACCTCACGTCCCACGCCACGCAGTGAGTCAAACTCTGCTAAGTAACTAAATAAAGATGTAATTTTAATGATGATTAAATTGAAGCACCTCATTAATTTCATGTGAGAGGTGGGGAAGTACACGGCGGCTCTTTCCCTAAATTCATTGTTTGTCTGGCCGCGAGACGTCCCCTCTCAACGTCTGGTTGAGTCTAATTTAAGTATGTAAATTTAATGGTTCAGTAAGTAAAATTGCCTTTATTGTTTGCAATGGTTTGCACAGTAATTTACGAGCCAGCAAGGCTCATTTGATAGGAGGGTATGATGGAGTAGGTGACTGCAGTGAAGGACATGTTTATCTCGAGGATGCAGGAGAGGAACACAGATATGGAACATCTGTAATCGAGGACCTTGGCACAGCTGAGCTGTGCTGGAGGCTGGCCCTGGGACAGAGCAGCTCTGAGGGCACACTGAGGCATGGCACACATGGGATGGCATCCCTGCCCCTCCGTGCCTGCAGCCACTGGGGATCACACAGCAGAAATGCTGGGAAAAGGGCAGTATTGGTGTGGGGAATGCAGCAGGGTGGAAGGGATTTTAAAGCCCATCCACTTCCAGCCCCCACCTGCCATGGGCAGGGACACCTTTCACTGGACCAGYTTGCTCCAAGCCCTGTTCAACCTGGTCTTGAACACTTCCGGGGACAAAAATGTGCAATTAATGTCAAAATCAGCCAAATTTATTCCTGTCCCTGCCTATCCCTGCCTGTCCCTGCCTGTCCCTCCTGTTCCCTGCCTGTTCCCTGTCTATTCCCTGCCTGTCCCACCTGTCCCTGCTTCTCCCTGGCTGTTCCCTGTCTGTCCCTCCTGTTCCCTGCCTGTTCCCTGCCTGTCCCTCCTGTTCCCTGCCTATCCCTGCCTGTCCCTGCCTGTTCCCTGCCTGTCCCTCCTGTTCCCTGCCTGTTCCCTGCCTGTCCCTGCATGTCCCTGCATGTCCCTGCATGTCCCTGCCTGTCCCTGCCTGTCCCTGCCTGTTCCTCCTGTCCCTCCTGTTCTCTCCCTGCAGCCACTCAAGCACAGGAGCGGGGTGGGATCCTGGGCAGGACAAAGGAAAAGGGCCAGCACTGAGGGCTGCACACAGAGCCACTATCCAGGGCCTTGAGACCAATTAGTCTCYATTAATTACCTTTTGAGCTTGCCTGCAGCTTTTGAAACTCCAGCATTGTTCCCTCCACAGCACCTTTTAGATCCTTCAAAGGGCCAGGGCTGCCCAAACCCCGGGCAGCTGAAATCTCCTGAGCTGCCCAGGCTCTGTTATGTCTTTCAACACAGCTCGTCACCTCTAATCCTCTGTCCCAAATTCGAGGGCACTGACCTTTTCAAGCCTTGGGAAGGTTGTTCAAATGAAGATGACAACACAAAAGAAAAAGGAAGCGTGGGGAAAAGGAAACTCCGTGTGACATGGAAGTGAAAAATAAAATCTTGTGTCCATGCAAAGGGTTTTGCGCTGCCCTTGTGTTCATAATTTATCAATTTTGAGATTAGCAACATTGTACAGCCTGCAAGGAGAGGCAAACTGGGGCATCACACAGCTTTACAAAAGGTCTGTCCTAACCATGAATAGGAGAGAGGGTGAACTGTCAGTCCTGGACAAAGTAGTTCAGAGGTAAAAAATGATGTCAGCTTTGGCTTTGCCTAGAATTCACATTTTACAAAATGGAATGGGAGAGATTTCTACCCGAGCCTTGAAATGGTGGTAAATATTTTCAGATTATTCATTTTAAATGGATGGGAAGGGGGAGTTATGGACATTGTGAGGGGTTAATCTTTTGTGGGAGGAGGTTGCAGTTATTTGTATTATGGTATTAGAGGGCTGAGAGGGCTGGTTGTTCAGTTGGTTTTGATGGAGAAGATATAAAAATTTAATGCTGCAAAGCAGATATGCAAAGCAACAACAAATTATCTGCCTGAGTTGYGCTGCTTTTTCCTGGGCAAAACACAAATAAAGAAAATGCATAAATGATAATGAACTCAAATGTCAATAATGGAAGATCTGAGTCACATGAGCAGGGAAACTTTTGTACTAATTATCCAAGTTTCAATCTCTCAGCGTGTCAGGAGCAGAGCAGCTTTWGCTGTTTGAGTCGTTTCTTGATCACGCCAACATCCATTGAAATAAATTCATTTTTCTCCCGTGCTTTTCAGCTCTTTTTCCATAGCCCTGGGATGTGACTGTCTTTATATTAATAGGAACTGCTGCCTGACAACCATTAAATGTGCATTTAAGCCTTTTGCATACCCTGAACATGCTAGAGCTGTTCCATGTCATGACTGCTGACGAGCGGGGTCAGGCCCTTTCCTCAGCAGATATTGCTGAGCCTATTAGGCTCTAACGGGGTTAGAACAATTGATATTTACAGCCCTGCAGCACCAGGGGTCCCACACCGGCTCAGGGAGGTGTGTGAAGTGAGGGGGGGAAGGTGGGTGGATGGAGGGATAGATGGATGGATGGACGGATGGATGGATGGATGGATGGATGGATGGATGGATGGATGGATGGATGGATGGGATGAGCATTGCTGCTTTAAGATTTATCAAGTTTTTCAAAGAAAGCCTTTTGGAAATGCCACTGTGGGGAGCTGTGTGTGTGCCAGGCTGGGAAATCATCTCCTTGGGGTGCAAATGTGCCTTTGGCCTGGGCTCTGAGCCCTGCTCCRTTTTGGAAAGCATTTCCAGGTGCATCCTGTGCTGGGATGGGCAGAGGAGGTGCTGGGCACACACAGTGCCCTGCCTGTCCCAGRGGGTTTGGGAGAGCTGTAACACACCTGGGGAGCTTTGGTTCGTGGATGGTTTTTGGGGAAGGAGGCTCAGAAGCCCAGCACACACAGGAATGGTGTCACTAGAGGCTGGTTAAAGCTGTTTTGGGCTCAGTTTGGAGTATTTTTGCTGCCCTGCTCACACCATGCTGGCTATCCCCCAGGGCTCCCCAGAGGCTGGAGCTATTCCCACCCAGGTGCCGTGGCAAAGACCCGTGGTGACACTTTGAAAAGCAATCAGCTGGAAGTCCATTACTTGAATTCATAGTGGGTTTTTTTTTTCCCTTTGGCTTCAGACAAAGTGGAAACCAGAGCAGACCCTGACCTGGTTACATAAGAGAAAATGTAAAAATAACCCRTGAGCGTGAGAAGGGAAAGTGCAGGAGAAGTGAACCTGAGTGACAGTTCACGGAGCTGTCCTGGCTCCAGCAAAAATTCTCCCTCTCCTCAGTTGGGCAGCTCTTGTGGGGTGATTATTTCAGCCTGCAGGAGCCTGTTGTTGCAATTAAACACTTAGAAAGTGCAGGAAACAGACGGGAACAGAAGGAATCGAGAGGTGAAACCACCTTGTCATGCTGGGCATTAAAAAATTATCTGCTCTGAAATGGTTTTGGGCCCAGAGACAGAATGGGTGGAGAAGATGGACCTTGGTGCTGGGTCAGCTCTGCAARCCAGSGTCCAGACAGATTACTGGGTTTCARATGAGACTGGGTTTAGGATGAGACTCAAGAGAGCACCAGCTCGGGGTACCTCTGGTTTGTGCCTCACATCTGCTTTTTCCATTCAGAGATTCACTCAGGGGAAGGGATGAGGAAAACTGAGCAGTGTCTGGCATTTCCTTTCACCTCAGGATGTTTGCAGAGATGGGCAAGGGCTATCTGTTAAAGGGACATCTCAGAAAGGGAGTAGGTTCAGTGACCAGCAAGGTGAGGCWTTTGTTTATTAAGGCCTATTTGTTTATTAAGAGAAAGCATTGCTCCTGACAACAGGCTTCCTGACCCATCCAAGTATAAAACCAAAAAGAAATACACAATAAAACAGACTAAAACTCATTCTCCCAGCCAGCTGCAGGTGACCACTCTCCCAAGGTAGCTCTCCTCTTTTATTCCACTTGCTTTAGCATTCCCGCTGCAGCAGCCGCGGGCTGCCTCCCTCCCGGCAGGCTATCAATGTCAGCCAAGACAAGGAAAGTCCGAATCCCCCCTGTCACAGCGTGACAAGGAGGCCTGCATGCCGGTTAAGTGAGGAGAGCAAAGGCTGATTTAAGCACTCTCCCTGCTAAGAAGGCTTTGAGCGGGCAGGGAGGTGTCAGCGCAAGGTGACCCAACAACAACCCCGGCGTCCTCAGGGTGCACTTAGGGCTGCAGCAGGAGCTGCTGCTGTGCGAGGGGCTGCCTGGRAGCGCCGGGCATCCCGCGGACATGCCGGGGTCGCTGCTGCCTTGGCKTTTTCCCTTTCGGTTTTAAAACCAGGCGCGTTTTTTGGAGCAGTTCGGCAGGGTGGAGATGGGGAGCCGCATAAAGGAGAACACACAAACGGTGCTGGGAGGTGCCTGAGGGATGTGCTGAGGCCCTGCTGGTGGTGCTGCGAGGATGGGGCTGGGCTCATTTGGTACCACCCCAGCTTTCACTGCAGAGGGGAGCCAGGATTTCAGCCTCAGCCTCCTTCCAGCCTCCTGTCGTGGTTTTGGCTGGCACTGCAGCACCGTGCCACATCCCCGTGCCTGGTGCCAGCTGGGCAAACAGCAGCAGGGTGGGTGTGCAGCCCAGGGCACCCAAATCCCSCTTGCAGCCCCTTCCCCAGGCCGGGCATCCCCGCCCGGGCAGCGCTGCCCGCCCCAGGCTGCCGGCACCGCCTGCTTTTGTCTCGCTGGCAGCGCAGGGGACGACTCGCTTTGATTAACATTAACACTGCGTCAGCGGCTCCTTCCCCGCCGTTTTAGCAGATGACTTCTCCTTCAGCACTGATCCGCCCCGCATCCACCCGGGGGGTGACGATCCACGGGCGGAACGCGGCCGGAGCTCGCCCGTGCCTTTATTTATTCCTCCCTCTTATTTATTTATTAGTTCATCTGATTTGTATCCTTCCCGCYGCTTTCATCTCTACCTCAGGGCGCTCTGCTCTGGCCCGGGGGGGTCACKCAGCCGCTGGGCCACGGGAAGGGGTGACAAAATTGAGGGTGAAGCAGTGCAGCCCTGTATCCCTCAGCCCTGCATCCCTCAGCACTGCATCCCACAGCCCAGAATCCAGAGCCCTTCATCCTACAGCCTTGCATCCCTCAGCGCTGCATCTCACAGCCCAGAATCCAGAGCCCTTCATCCTACAGACCTGCATCCCATAGCCCTGCATCTCCAGCCCCGCATCTCTCAGCCCTGATTCCCTCAGTCCTGGATCCCTCATCCCACAGAATTGGATCCTTCAGCCCTGTATCCCACAGCCCTGTG
>CADDXX010000432.1:28699-38841 GCA_902810485.1 Alauda arvensis | reverse complement strand
CAGCCCAGAATCCCCATCCCCGCATCCCTCAGCCCCGTGTGCTGCCCAGCATTGTCACCCTCCCGCTGCCGGGCAGCCCCTCCCCGCCGCAGCCGCGCTCCCCCCGCCGCCGCCCGCCTCCTCTGCTCGCAGCATCTCTCCCCTCCGCATCCGCTATAATTGACATTTTCCATCTGACAGGTTCTGTTTTCCCTTCCCGCAGTTGCTAAGGAAACCGGGGAGAGGGCCCGGGAGCCATTAGCTGCCGTCATCGCCTGCCCGTCCGCAGAAATGTCACTTCTGCTAACGAACACCGGAGGGAAAAAAATAAAAACGGAGGGAAAAAAAAAAAAAAAAAAAAAAAAAAAAGTTAAACCCCCGAACAAAACGCAGCACCGAGATGCTGAAGAAAGGGATGGTGGAACGGCCCTGCCTCTCCTCCCCATGCAACAGTGGGGTGTCCCCAGCCCCGTGGGGATCCTCGCAGGGCTCAGCATCCTTTGCCTGCTCCACCTTTGCCCCTCCAGAGCATCCCGGTGCCCACGGGCTATCCCCAGCCATGGGGAAGGGCAGAGAGGTGCCCGTGGGGGTTTCTGGCCCCCAAATAGAGGTGACAAAGCCCAGGTGTCCTCCTGAACCGTGTAACCCACCCAGAGCAGGGACTGAGAGCCAGGAGCAGCCTCCTCTGCTGCTTGTCCCTCCCTCCCACTGCTCTGTTGTCATTTGAACTTCACTCGGAGAGGTTTTTATTAAAAACCAGACAGTTGCCCTYCACCTGATGTGATGATGAGGACAGGGGCTGTGGCAGCCCTCACAATTCCCTGTGGAATTAATTTTAAAAAGCAAACATTGACCAAAGCACAGCGGTTCTGCATCGCACCACACACAGGTTCCTGAGTCATGTGGGGGTTGGAGTTTACTGCTGACTTCATRAAGTCCTGGGCTGTTCCTTCTTCTTCTCTTTGGAAACTTTCATTCCCCATCATGTTCTATGCATTCCCCTCTAATTCAGAGAAATGCCAATATTCCAGTAACCAAAAAATCAGATACAACGTGGTCCAGCAGCTTGTTGGAAACCCCACATGAAATCCCTGGTGGAGGTGGCAAGAAAGCTGAAATTTCCATTTTGGAACATCTTGTATGCTGCCATAATTCTTCGCTCAGTCATCAAGATACAAACCAAAGGAGACCCAGCTTCCAGGTCCACACACACCCCGGATTGTCCTCCACAAGCTGCTCCAAATGAAGATAGAAATCCTTCTCCATYCTACCAAGCCTGTGTGACCAATGTGATCACATGAGATTCCATGAAAATGTGTTTTTTTGGCTGTGGAAGTGCTCACGCCCAGCAAAGCCTCCAGGCACTTTTGCTTTATTATATGGCAGAACTCAGTGCACCATCACTAAACAATTATTTCAAATATTAGTTCAAATCAGCCCTGGTTTGGGTGGGACTGTGCTTTGTCATGGTTGGGACCAAGAACTGCATCTTGGCCAAATTTTAAGTTTGAAGAAAAACTCGAATTAATTGGAGATTCRTATGAACTCTGAAAAGTTTGAGTTTCTGGTCTCTGGGGAGTTCTTCTTTGTCATGTTGGGGTTTTGCCCTTCTCTGCTCAAGGTGAGGGCACAGAAATGCAGCCTCACAGAGAAGCACCAGTCCTGCCCTTCTTTATTTCTGAAAACCTGTCAGAAATGTCATAGTGAAGGGCTGCAGTCCTGAATTCCCTTTTGCAAACGAGGGGCAATAGAAAAACCACAAACCAGAGCCTTTTGTGGGGTCCTTTGCCCATTCCAGCAGTGAGCTGAGGATTTGTTTGGGAGGCTCTGGCTGAAGGCAGCACCTCAGAGCCAGCTCTGTGGTGAGTGCTGAGAAGCAGMCAGAGATGTGCCACCAGCATCGTGTAATTCCTTATCACCATCACCCAATCCATGTTCCAGCCTCCCCCGTGCCTCTGGGTGCTACCTGTTGCAGATGCACAAGAAACAAAACCCTCTCTGAGCCTCTTTAGGGTGGGCACAGCATCCCAGCGAGGCTCTGGAGGGAGCAGGAAGGTTCGTTGTGAGGTTTTMTGGATGTTTTCACCACCATGAGACACCTCCTTGTAGGGTGAACCCCGTGCTGGTCCTGGGACTGTGGAGCCACTTGGGCATTGTCCATTGTTACCTCTGCGTTGTGTTTCCCTGACTTTAGAGCAAGAAATGGCCTCATGAAATGGAATCAAATACATCCCTGAGTGAGGCAGGCAGGTCCTGGCAGCTGCAGAGCTGCAGGAGGAGGAAGAGGAGGGATGGGGAGCGCCAAGCTCCACCACCCGCCTGGCGAAAAGGCACCCCAGACGCTGATTGCTCCGTGTTTTGGTGCTTCGCTTCTGATTTTATTTATTTTTTTTCCCTTCGCCGGGGGAGCGAGCGAGCCCCGAGGAGGGAGCCGGTGTGCMGAGCTTTATTCCTGCCCCCTGCCCGCGTTCCGGTCTCCTTCCTCACCTCTGCGGGTAAACGGCGGCTCTTTAGTGGCAATGACTGCATGCATTATGCAGGGCTGAGGAAGTGGTGGAATAACAGCATGAGAAATGTGCTCGAATGAGTATTCAAATGCGAACATAACGAGTGCAGTCAGTGTAGCGCCAGAGTCCTGAGGGACGTGGGAGCTTTGGTTCGACTTTTATTTCTTTAAAAAGAAAGCCTTAACCCTCCCACCCCCTGGGTATTATTTTCAAATTAATTACTCTCATTACATTAATTGTGTGAGTGCCTGTTCCATTTCCCCCCCCCTTTTCAGCGGGTTAGGCTGGAACAGGGCTGCTAAAAATATAAAACCCAGGAATTACACGGCAACAATTAATCCAGAAAAAGGAATGCCATTGCTGCACACGCYGTCCTTGTTTAACAGATAATAAATAACAATTAATAAATGATCCTGTGCTGGAGCACTCCCTCCCCCCAGATGTAATGCTGATAAATTTCTCCCTCGCTTGGGGGTTAGGGGAAGCCGGCTGTTTAAAGGCAAACTACAAATCTAAAATGAAAATTGAGTTCTGCCTTGTCATATGGCTGAAATGCCCTCCTGTCTCAGCTGGGCTGGGCATTCATCGCCACCGTGATGTATGTTTTAATTTACCTAGTATATGTTATTAGATTATAACCCCCTCAGGGCAGGGATCTCATGTTTTATACCTCTAAAGCACTGCACACACCTATTGAACTATATAAATACCTTTTACAAAATGAATTTGTCCTCCTGCTGTGAAATCCTGCCGTGCCTCCTGGTTTGCATAAATATCCCAGGGCACAGCAGCCCGTGGTGCTTTTGACATGGGAGGGGAGGGGGGTCCTGTGGAAATTCTGGTGGTGCTGATGCCCCAAATGCTGTGACAAASCTGGCTGTGCCAGAGAGGGGAGAAAGGTCTGACAGATTTTAAATTGGTGTGGTAGGATTTTCTGATCTGTTTGAAAGGGGCGATGCTGGAAGCCTGAAAGGCTGGGAGTTCAGTGAGTATTTCATGTCTTGGCTCTGGTTCCACTTCAGTGCTGTGTTTTGTGGGGCTTCCCAGGAGAGGCTGAGTTCTCCTTCCATGGGTGCTTTCCCCTGGTTTTTGCCCTCACTCTGAAATGTCACCAGCAGTGGATGACACAAGACGCTGGATTTTCACTTCTCCTATAATTTTCTTTGGAAAAAAAAAACTATCCTGCTTCTTAAATTTGTTTTACTGCTAAAACATCTCTGTCCTGCCCTTGGTGCAGTAAGAGCAGAGCATTTTCCTTGAGCAGCTTTGTGCCAGAGCTCAGTGGAATGCAGAGGGAGATGAGCTCAGTTATTGCTCATCTGCAGGCATTTCTGCCCAATTCTCGGTGCAGTCAATGAATAAACAGCCCTGTGAACCACAGAGGTCATTGCATGGTCTGGGCTCACCTACCCTGACTCAGCCCTTACCCCCCTTTACMCCCAAGGATGCCATCCCATAACTCCCCTGCCAAGCTCACAGCTACAAAACACTTCAGTGGAAAAYACCCAGGCTGCAATTGAGAATCTTCTGTATCTCACAAGTGGGTTTTCTTAGAATTGTAGAATATCCTGAGYTGGAAGGGACCCACAATAATCATCCAGTCCAACCCCTGGCCCAGTACAAGCTCAAATATAATGGGACTCTGGGGTCTTCACATTAATGTGCATCTCTGTTGTGGTCTAAACTATTGGAGGTTCTTTTTTCCACCCATTTAAATTGAATTAATAGGAAGAACAGGCAGGCAGATTCATGTCCCTAAACTCTATCCTCTGGCCWCTGCCAGATGCAGGCATTGTGTCCCTAATAGAGAAGTGCTAACTCAAAAAAAGGGCATTAGTTTGTTCTCATTAAGTCAAAATATTTATCATTAGAGCAGAGGAGTCTGCAGTTAATCCCTGACTCGGGAGGAGGTGTTTGCTATTTACAGTGGTTTAAATGTCATAAAACTTCCCAGGTGCTCCTATCTGCCTGCTCCCAGCATCACAAGCAGTGACTGACTGCCCAAACTACTCACAGGATACACAGCATTTCCCACTGTGTGAGGAGGGCAGAACAAAAGGTGAGCCAAGAGCTAAACGGGATTAGGTGGTGAAATATTATTGCTTTCTGTGCTGCTGTGACTCGTGTGGGTTTGATATCCYGGCAGGGATGAGCTGCCCAGGGCAGGGCTGCAGCCTGCCCTCCGTGGGTGCAGCTCAGGGGGAGGMTGAACCCCCCTGGGCCTGACTCACACCCAGCTCCTCGCTGCCCCAAAGCTCTGTCCCTGCTGCTCGTGTTGGAAAAGCCACAGGGAAAGGCCAGCAGTGAAGGTGAAGAGTGAGGTCATTTCCAGGGGTGTAGACAGAGGTCTGACCCGTGCTGTCAGAGGGCAGATTTGGTGATGAACGAGCAGGGTGAGGTTTGCTGCTCTCCTCTGCAGGGCAGCCTGTTCTCCCAAGGTGCTGCCACAACCTGGAGTCTCCCAGGCCTTGTTCTCATTCCCAGGGAGGCCAGGTTTTGGAGAAACCAGCCAGGGGGGTTAAATTTGACAGTATTTTCTCATACATGCTGCTAAGCATTACTGAGTTGCCCATCATTGGCAGCAGCAAAGGGCAAAATCCRTTTTTTTTTTCTTCCAGGAGGAGTTGATTCAAAAGTGTTATTCCTCTCCCATAATTGTTCTGTCGATAGYGCTTTACAGAATATTTACAGGATCCAGTAAATGCCATAAAGCACCCATAATCTTAGACAAATACAACACACAAGCCATTGCTCCAGATGCAAGAACCTTTGCTAGAGATGTAAATCAAACCTTTGCTAGAGCCTCAGAATACGGGAGATAATATTTAGGCTTTATTARGTTTCATTTCTACACCTTCTGCACTTTCCCTGGCTGGGTTAGGAGTAGATGTGCCAAAATCCTAAGGGGGAACCTGTAATTACGAGATTCACAGCCTGTTTATTCAGGCTGATGAAACCTGACTGGCTCTGACAGCTCCTGCCTCTGCTTCCAAACTTACAACTGTATCTCCCATCCTCGGAGAGCAGGGAGCTGGAGCTGCTGGTGGTGCCAGGGGGATGCTGCAGTGCTTTACCCTGCAAGATTGTTCCTGTACACAGCTTTTTCCTGTTGGTGGGGGTAAGAACAAAACACCTTTCTCTGCTGTCCCAGTAATGGGGTGCTTCACTTGCTCTCTTTTGTTTGTGTTCACAGGAGCTAAAAGTGCGAGAGCCTCGTTTACTTATTAGTCCACACCCAAAAATTGTAGAAAGGAACTTGAAAACAGAGTTTTAAAAACCGAGGTGAAGCAAGCAGATCTTACCATTAAAAATGTTGATATTAAAATCCTTACTCTTATCAAATTAGTATTTAAGCAAGAGAAAAAATGTTGATTTTAAACAGAACTTTGATTTTAAAATCTCAATTTTTTTTTTTGGAAGGCTGGATTGTGAGGGTGTCCTGGCAGGCTCAGTGGATGCCGAGCTCTGATCTGTCCCTGATCATGTGTGTCATTCCCATAACCCCAGGGGAAGTTTGGGAATCAGCACCCCAGGAACACTCAGCAAAACCAGCCAGAGCCAAGAGAGGTCAAAGGATCCCAGAAAACTCCAGGGACATTCCCAGGAAAGTGTCTTTCCATGGGCCTCTTGGGTTTGTTTCAGGTGTTTTTAAGCCCTGAATCCATGCTACGGGAGACAAAGTGGGAAGGACAAACCCAAAGGAGCTCTCGCTGACCCCCTCCGGGCAGGAATTACAGTCCATTATTACAGGGACTCAAAAAGCTGCTCTTTTCTGCTAACACCATCCCCCGTGGCCCAAACACCGCAGCTGCCAGGGCTCTCTGCCGAGATTTTGCCTGGATTTGGTGTTTGAAGAGTTCCAGATGTCAGGACACAGCTGGAAGCTGCAGCTCCATCCCTGCAGCCTCCAGCACCGTGCTCCTGGCCCAGCTGTGAGGCAGCCACGATATTGCAGCCCGAACAGATCTGCCTGGGGAGAAAGGGACAGAATCCATCCCGGGCTGATGGTGCCAAACTTGGATATTATTGTGCAATTCCCGTGAGGGCAGGGCAAGAGACATTTATGCTCATTGTTAGTGCCTGGAGTGGCAACGCAGCTCCTCCGCCCTTCTTCCCAGGAAATCTGTTCCTGCCAAGCCACATCCACATTCAGCCGAGCTCTGACCCGTCCAGGTACCCCCTTCTCTGCTTTCCCAGCAGTTTTTTTTTCCTGGAGCAAGAGGAATCCTGTCCAACTCCACGCTGGGTGCTTTTGAAAAAGCCCCGTGCAGGAATCCCGGTCACCCCAGCTCCACCCAGTCCTTGCTGTTCACCAGGAAATACCTTTCACTGAACCCCTTCCCCCTGGGGAGCCTCTCCGCTCTCTAACACAGGAAATGAATTTTATTTTTCCCCCCCATTCCCGGCCCTTTTTCCTGCCATGCTCCAACCCTGGCCCGGGGTTCCCCTTCCTGCATTGCCCCCATCAGCAGCAAAGCCAGCTCCATCCTCTGGATGCTGCTGTGTGGGCATCCCGGGGTGGCTCCCTGTGAGCAACAGGCTCCATCTACATCCTCAATTTCCCTCCCGAGTTATGTCAGAAGTGAAACAACACTATCTCATGGCCTTACATCTCCCCTCTCTGTGGCTTTTCTGCAATGTCAGAGCAGAGCCAGGGACGGGCTCGGTGCTGAGAGGGGAACAATGAGCTTTTTTTTTTTTTAATCACCATTTCTTTTGTGTTGGCCGCATACTTTAGCAGGGTCCTTCTCACCCTTTTAAAACACTCAGCTCCTTGCGGAGCAATTAACATTCCCCAAAGGACAAAAGCCGCGGGTTGGATCTGTGGAAGTGGGCGCTGGTGGAAAGAAAGACCTCTTATACTAAAAAAAGGTTGGTTTGGTGGCTGTTTTTTAAAGGGAGGATGTTTTCTATTAATTATCTTTTATATACTCAAACGCTGTCTCCCATTACTCTTCCGAGTCAGAGACAGTGAGAGATGTGTCAGGGCCGGGGAACAACACACAAAGCCGCAAGATTAATTGACACTTAGGAATCAGATTGTGATGAATAGATCTCAGCTTCTCCAGGAGATCCATCTTCTTTAGGGTGCATTTAGGGCTCGGCCCTGCCTTTAATATATGCAATGAAGCATCTTTACCTTGCCTATGATCCCGCTGCTAACCCCATGGCACGACATCCTCGCTGTGTATGGCTGGCTGGTGATAGGATATTTTACAGTCCACCGGGTAGCAATATCTTGCTTTTTTTAAGGCACTTTTTAAAGCACTAAAGCGCAGCCTACATGAATCCAGTGGCCAACAGCCTAAGGGCTTCTGAACCTCCGCAGGGGCCAAAGTTTTCCTCTTTTCCTTCCCACTCTTCGGCGCGGATATATTTCATTTCGAGTGTAAGAGACGCTGTCGCCCTCAGGCAAAGCGCCCCCTCCCCAAAGTACTTTTTAATCGGGCTGTTTGCTGATGGCCCGCTCTCAGTTCCACCCTCAAAGCGCTGCAGATGGAAGCGATTGCAGCTCCATCAGCTGCACAAGGTGGGCAGGAGGGGCTGGAGGCAGCACCGGGAAGGACGCGGGGTCTGGATGTGGAGGAAAGCACAGTGAAATGTGTGCCCTGAGCGTGCGGATCCGAGCAGGGAGAGGAGCAGGCAGGGATAAAACCCGGGAGAAGCTGGGGTTTATCACACCTTGGTGACCTGCCCTGGCATCCCCAGCTTCTGTCCTTGGAGCTGTCCCCAGCTTGGGGGGAAAGAAAAAAGGAGGGAAACCACACCGGAGCCATGTGCCTCTCTCCRCAGGGACACATCCCATCCTCTCCCGGCTCCGCACCCATCGCTCATTCCGCTGTGTGCTCTCCTGGAACTGCCCCCTCGGAAAAACAAATCAGCGGCGGAAAACAAACACATTTAGTCAGGAGTTTACAAGGGACTCGACAAACACAGATTACAGCCTGCTCCTGCCCCCAAAACCTTCACCGGATGGGGAACACAAACATCAAACAGAGCCGAGGAGAGGAGAGGAGAGGAGAGGAGAGGAGAGGAGAGTTTCTCCTGGCGTTTGGGAAATGCCGGGATGGAGCCCATGCCAGCCCACTCTATGCAGGGTCAGCAGCAGCACCTCACCCCAGCTGTGCCTCAGCAGCTTTAGAGCACTTTGGGTTCCGGATATTTTTTTTATATTTTCAAGGGTGTGAAGGTGACCTGACTTTCTGTGGTGCCACCCTCCGAGGGACACACCAACATCCTGTCCTGCCCTGGGGAGGGAAGAGCAGAAAGAGAGGGCAGGGAACGCCCAGGAGCGACACCAGAAGAGGCTGGAAAAGCCTCCCCTCAGCCCTCGCTGTGCAAACCCAAGCAGGGCTTGCTGCTGGAATGGACTGGTGCATCCCCAGCATATATTTTCTTTTTTTAAATAACGTTGTGCTTTAAAATCCAGCGGTGACAAGGAGGGAGGAGAAGGGGATAGAGCATTTCAGCATTAACACTGCTCTTCTGTTCGTAATAACATGCTGGTACTTTTAGGAGTGTCTCGGAGCTTAAGGGGTCAAAGGTGAAGTTATCTTTCAAGAACAGCACTAACACTACAGAGCTACTTAATGCGAGCTGCGAATAATACAGGGCTGTGAGTTTAACCGGACAATGTTGTACTGGGCTGGTTTCATCCTGCCYGCCTTGGATTGTAGTGTTTTCCCATTGACTCGGGCCTTCAGGATTTTTTTTTTTTCCCCCTCTTCCTTTTTTCACTTCTCTCCCTCCTCCCTTCCCTTATAGCTAATTAGCATCTCTGCGCTGCGCGGATGCAGCCGCGGCTCCTGCTGCTGCCAGAGGAGCCCGGGGCTGTCCTGCAGGGGTGGCTGKGGCTGCGGTGTCCCTGTGCCATCCCCCGAGTGCCCTTGCTCGGGGTATGTGTGTGTSTGCATCATCCCCACCCCTGCTGCTGCTTTTCCTCTGCCCGGGCTGTGACAGGAGAGCAGAGGCAATCGCTGCTGCCAGGGCTKTGGTGCACAGAATGCCTCCAGCGGGGTCTCCTCCCCTCTCCTGCAGCCCAGGTGAGGCTGGTGGCTGTCAGCAAATTCCCAGAGCTGTCCCAGAGTGCTGCTCTGGGCAGGGAGCTGGGATTTTGCTCTTCTCTCTTGCAGGGGAGGATTCATCTGCATCAACCATCGCTGCCTGAGCCGCTGCTTTTGTAACCAGCCTCGTGTTCCTGAGGGTTGGGGCAGGTCAAGATCTCGGGAATATTTCCATCTCCCTGCCTAGGACATGAAAGAAGCGAAGGAAAAGCCCAGTGATGCTGCCTTCCCCTTACAATGCTCCTTTTCTGGTTTTTATTTYGCACCTGGGCAGGTCGGAGGAAGCACCACGCTGTGACTCAGCCTGGCTGCAGGGGGATTTGKGAAGATGGACGAGGCTTTCCACGAAAAACAAGGGCTCTGTTTTCACACTCGGGGCCACATTTAAAGCTGCAGGCACCGGGCAGTGGAAAACAAGCTGTTCCTTGAGCTGGGGTTTGCCACAGACATTGGAATTTCCTTGGCTGGTGCCAGCAGCTGGCAAAGCAGAGCGGCCATGGCTGGGAGAGGTGAGGGCTGGTGGGGAATGAGAGTACGTCAGGAGAGCCAGAGCAAGGATYCACATCAGGACTTTACACTTGTTTCACCCTAA